>JANHGL010000840.1:4459-65608 GCA_024611195.1 Ceyx melanurus
GATGCTAAAAAGGGAATGATTAGTCACTGTTTCTTGGAATACAAGAATTAGAGAGCACTCAACAAAATGATCAGGGAGCAAGTTTAAAAACAAACAAGACTTGTTCATGAGTATATAACAATATTGTGAAAGATTTTGTGGAGGCCAAAAGTACAAGTAGATTCAAGAAGTGATTAGATGAGTTCATGGAAAATACAGCCATTGGTACACAGGGATTTGGATGAAACTGTCAATTCAGGAAGTTCCTAAATGTCTGTTTGCTGGAGGTCAAGAAGCCATGTCAGGAGAAAGTTCAATTTATGCTTGGCCTTGGTTGTTCCCCTGTGCATTTGCTGCTATCTACCATAGAGGAGAGTCTTGTGCTGTCTGGACATTGACCAGTCTGACAGCTGTCATTACTACTTCACCAGCAGCAACCACAGCCTGGTCCTGCTCCCTGATGAGGGTGGATGAAATGGGCAAGTACAGGAAGAGACATCACAAGTTCTGAAGGAAAAGGAAGCCAAGCAACAGAAAGGCAGGGAATTGTTACTGACCTGGAGCTGCTGGATAGCTCCAGACTAGCAAATTTTTTTATTTTTTTTTTTTTTTGGCTTTTTTCCACATTTAGTCCATCTATAAAATCAAGATTTTTGAATCTTCTGTGGGGGTTATTAGCTTTAATGTATTAGTAAATATGAAACACAGATGGTGCTATCTGAACATAAGGAAACACTTTCACTGTAAATGTAACTGAGCGCTGGAACAGGTTGCCCAGAGAACTGGGGACTGTTCATCCTTACTGATATTCAGAAGACAGCTGGACATGCTCATGGGCAATAGACTCTAAGTAACCCTGCTTGAGCAGGCAGGCTGTTGGACCAGAAAGCCCTCAGAGGTCCCTTTGACCTCTGCAGTCTCACAAGTGCTGGGGCACATTCACCTCCTGATTCCTACTGGTCAGACGATTTCTGATACAGCAGTAGCATTCTACAGCAGCTCCAGCCTGGAGTCTCATGGTGCTCCCTGGCATGTAGCAAGCTTCTCACAGCAAAGAGAAGTCACTTCTTTTTCCTTGAGAAACTCCTGCATTTGACATGAACACACTAAACTTAGTTGGAATTAATGTATTCTATCTGAAATACACCCACCTTATTTAAAAGCAAAATTTCATCCGTTGGCCATTTTCAGTTCTTAAGATGCAAAATATATCGGACCTGTGTGAGATAACAAGCTGATGCCAGGCTAACAAGACAGTGTATAGACAAAGAGGGAAGAGGAGAGTTAAAGATAAAATGCTGTTTCTTCTGCAAGTTTGAACACATGCTGAGCTGTAATGTTTTGTTTCTTGCTTTAATCTTTGCTTGGTATCTCACTTGTTATTATAACTTTGCCTAATTTTTCTCCCTCTTTTCTTTCTTTATGCTATTTCTTCATATAAATACAAAAATCACAGCAGTAAGCATTAAAAACAACGAGATCGCAATGACTTCAGTTGGCTTACAGCAGGGATGAATTTTTCCCTTGCCATAGGCCGAGTAAAGGAGGGAGAAGACGAGAGGACCAGATTTTTTTAAAGTAATCAGATGCAGACTTCTCACATTCTTGCAGCTTTTAAATCATCACGGCCGTTGTTTTTACCCGTCCTCTCATTTTCATTGTTCATTGCTCTCACGACCGATGCTGTGGTTTTCTTGAGATGTACTTTAAGTCACGTTGAAATGTTGGAGAGCTGGTGCTCTTGCTGCAAGTCATTGATTAGGAAATCAATACCAGAGGCACATCTCTCTATGGATTTGCATGTTTCTTTGGAAAGTGGAAATGCAACTCCATAAAAACGGCCCAGTAGCATTATAAACCTACCTGGCAGCAGCAGTTTCCCAACTGGAAACAAACAACAGCAGCCAATTAGGCCCTGAAGTTTAATGACCTGAGTAGGCGAGGGAGAGCGAGTGTCCTTTGTATGCAAGCCAGGAACTGGTTGCCTTGACAGTCAGTGAAAGCCAGATCAAAAGGCTGTTTGAAAACCCCAGCTTTTAGAAGCAAAGATGGGAAACAACATCTTTCTTTTCTAGCTCTGGAGCCGGGAGATAGAGGAAACAATATTGTTGTATAGACAGAGAGGTATTTGGATTCTCCCTGCTACCTCTGCACAGCTGATCAAACAGCCAGCGGTTGAAAGGCTGAGGTACCATCAGACTTCCTTCCTGATGTGAGCACGATGAAAATGGTTGCAGCTGAAACATCGAAGAGCACAAAGCTTCTAAAAAAACAGATCTCATAGAGGGAAAATGAGGCAACACAAAAAGAGTCCTTGGTTGGGACCCTGTCATTCTGATCAGCTCAGGCTTCAGAGGAAGACCAAGAGAAGGAGACAAAATGGCTTTTCTTCAAATATGCCTTGTACACAAGGGCTGTACACAAGCACTAAAGAAGAGACACTTCCAACCCCTCCTTGTCTTTAATGTAATATTGTCCCACTACACTAGTACATCTACCCTCTGAACCCCTCTCTTATTAACAACCACCTCTCAGTCCATGATCCTACTCTTCTACTTCCTACTCTGGGATTCCTGACATACCCCTTTCTCTCTGCCTTGCTTCAGCAGCTGGGATCCCTTATCTCACCTCTCTCCACCCTTATTTTTCGCTCATCTGTTAATGTTTCCTACTTTTTCTGCCTCACACCTTCTCCTGAAGCTGGACCCAGGGCACAGTCACAGCATTGGTAGCCTTCTGCCACAGGAGCAGGGTGGATAACAGGGGTCAGCCAACTGTTGGTCTGCATGGAGGGGCTCACCAAGCGACTCATCAGATCAACACAAGAGTTGCCACTAAAGCAGTACACTAAACCCTAGCACACTATGAACCAGTCTTGGAGATACTGAAAACCTGACTGGACAGGGTCCTGGGAAATCTGCTCTAAGTGACCCTGCTAGATGAACCTGGGCTTGAACTAGACAATCTCCTGAGACCAATTCCATCCTCAACCTTTATGTGAATATGTAAGCACTGAGCTCTAGGATGAGAGAGTCAAGAGGAGGGAAATGAAACTAACTGCCATGTTCAGAGTCATGAAGGTGGAGTTTGAACTGCATCACCGCGTGCCAGGAGTGTTTTTTAACCACTTGAGCATATTTACTGCCTAAATGAAGTCTTCTTGCAAATCACAGTATATTCTTTCCCCTGAGAAAAGGCAGACAGGAGAAAATATCTCCCTGGGATACTTGGCCAAGGACAGTCCCCAGCAAACTAGGCTGCTGGGCAGCAGGAGTGAGAGGCAGGAGGCTGCTGGCTGGGACATGAGAAGTCGTGTGAACAGATGAAGGGATGGGAAATGGTGAGGACATGTTTGGGGACAGGTGAAAAGCTGGAAGCAAAATTCAAGTTCAGCCAGCACTTACAGTCCTGTCAGCTGTGGACCATAAAATGTAAGTCAATGCATCTCCAGAGTAGCGTGGGAAAGCCATGTCTGCATTCATTAGGAAAATTAACTCTTGCACATTCCTGATATAAAAAATAGTAAAATGCAAACAAGTAATTTATTTTAGTAACAGAGCTGGCAATTCTATTTAAAGGATGATGTAGTCATATCCCTACCATAATCTGCTTTAGGTGAAATAGATAAAATTGTTTCATTTTCACTGGGAATGTTGTCAAGACAATTTTTAGTGCAGCTATTTTGAGACATTGTAATACCATACAATTTTAAAAGGCATGATTTAATATACTTCTGTGTTGTATCCACTTCCTCAAGTCCTTCAGCCAGTCACAGCTTCTTTACAGCCATATGAATGCTGACAGTGAGTCCATCAGTGACAATGTGAAGCACATTGTGCAATCCTCACTAGTTTCTGTCACCACTGAGGAGGGCTGTGCTCTGTGTTTGCTGTGTTCAGATGCTGGTGGAGACCAACAGCATGGCCAGCATGCACTGGGCTAAGCTGGAGAGCCTTTCCACAGATAGGCTTTGCAAAGTGGTGATGTGAATTCAGGTTGTATAGCACAACTTTCCCCAAATTCACTATTAGTACCTACTGTGGGACTGTGGCTAGTGGAGGAATACATTGCTCTTTCACAAGGGTGCTGGGCAGCCAGCTGTGCAAGTGACCTGACCGTTATTTTGCTTCTCTCTGGAAAGCAAAAGTGAGTCTGCAACAGGCCCAGCCTTGTGCATCACCATTGTGCCAGCAGGTCTCCTGCTGCTCCTGGGTCTAACAAATCCATGCACTTGGCACAGTTTTCCCTTTGCAACAAAGGAGCATCTCAGTTTAAGGATTATTGTAAACTTTCTCCTCCCCATTTTGCCACTTGGTACTATCTGGGTCCTGGTCTCAAGCTCTCATTCTTTCCAGTGCCCCTAAAATCAATGAAGTCAATGAAGTGTAAGTGATGGTAAGACTGTACTAGAGAAGATTAAAGAGGCGCAGTGGGTTTACATGCAAAAAATAACCAGTTCAAATAACAGTCTGTAAGTCAGAGTATAAAAAGCAAAAGGTTACAGATGGATTGGGAAAAGAGTAGCTCAGAGAGTGGTAAAAGACAGCAGGAAGGGACAAGATAAAGTAACAGAAGTAGGAAGGATACAAGAAAGCAGCACACAGGGAAATACACAGTGTGTCTGGCTGAGCAGTGATCTAGACACCACAAGGAAGGGAACAAAAAGAGAGAAAACAGCATGAAGTGAGGATGACAGAAACCTTTAGGACAACTGAGCAACACAGAAACATAGTCGAAAGCTGAGAGTGTGGGAGGCTTTTCCATAAAATAAAGTACAGAAAAATGTAATGAACTTGTGTGCTGAATTCATCCTGTTCAGGCTCATTTTCTCAGCAGCAGTGATGACTGCAGCAACCAGCACTGGAGGAGCTCTCAAGGTCATCTCATCTGACTGCCTGCAGAGCAGAGAGCTTCTCAGAGCCAATAGCATCTTTTACTTGCTCTCCCCAGCTTTTAATAATGGCTAAATATAAACTGAGCTATTGGCAGTGTAAGTTATGTTCTCACTGAGCAGTAAAAGCATGTGCTAGGGCTTGAAGATAAGGGGCACAGTATGGAGGTGAGGAAGGTTGTATGTTGCAGTTAAGTGCATTACTGAGGACAGAAGTTACAATGATTGCCTGTTTCTAGAGAGATGATTCTGGGTTGTCTGTCCTCCCACAATTCATTTGAGAAGAGAGGCCCCAAGGTGGTCTGCAAATAAACCCATCTCTGTCACAGCACCCAGTCCTCTGATGCAAGAATAGACAAATCCTTCCACTTTCTGCTCTTCGACTGGGGGCTGCCCAGATAGAAATATGCACAGCTGCTCATGGTATGATGTGGAACACACACCGGGATGCCTCGGACATTCTGGCTCCACTGCAGGTATTTCATTATATCAGTTTGAGAAACACTATTATAATGTAATTTAATGCAGCCCTGCTCTCATCATGCATCACTCTGCATGGAAAGTTAAACATCAGGAGTGCTTAGGAGATCATTAACACCAAAGAGCCAGTGATCTTGCCTGAGAGGAAAAGTACAACTTAAAACAATCCAATGACTCAAAAGTTTAATGCAAGTTAGTTGAAAACTGAGCAGGAGCAGTTTACTCTGAACCCATTGGGAATGATGGTGGGAATGATGTGCCACAGCTGAACACAGAGCAGAGCCCACAGCCCCAGTGGGCTCACTGTGCTGGGTGTTCAGCTCAGGTAACGGTGGTCAGCTTTAGGGTTTTTTTTTTTGTCATCCTGTAAGTGCACCACTGACTGGACTGAAATGCATTTTAGAAGTTTCCAAAACTAGAAATAGATCTAACTGTGGTTTAGATTCATCCTTCTAAAAGTAGGCACATAATTGCACTTTCTGGGCTTCCTGTTTGCTTGGGCAGTAGAAATTTCTGGATCAGAGCATGGCATTTAGCCATAGACTTCACCAGATGCAGTACATCGAACATTGCATAACAAGACCAATCTTTTGTATGGGAACACTGCTGAATATAGCTCAGCTTCTGTCCTTCTCCACAGTACCATGTGAACAGCTCCATATCAGCTGGGTATCAAGAAAACAAAGAGGTAGAGAAAGCAGATCCTGTGAGAGGGCAGATCTCTCCCCAGGCCCATCCCTAAAAGGGAGGAGGATGGGATACTGTGTGTGAGGCTGTCAAGACACAGAAGCCAAGCCACACACACATGGCAGGTGCTTAGGTGTGGTGCTTTGGCAGCTCAGCTCTTGATTTGACATCCTCTAGGAGGGTAACATCTCTGTATCAGCCTCTGCGGCCCAGGTCAGGAGCAGAGGGTGGTAGAAGGTGACTCCTCTGCTCAGGGGTGGCTGCACTGCCTACAGCTTTCCCCTGGACTGCAGGTGCCAAGACATCTCCAGTGCTGAGACATGCTCCAGGGAAAAACAGGGAACAGTGTCTGCCTGGTTCAATGCAGGCAACTGACAGCATGGATATCTGCACCTGAGCATCTCGGGCTGTGCTCTCCTTATAGCCAGCAGCCATACAGTCTGGATAACAAATCAGGCTAGGCTCTGCTTCATCTCATCCTGTATTCAGCATCTGAGAATGTTCATATGAAGGAAACACTGGCCATGAATTTCTTTCCTGAGTAACAGTACAGAGAAGTAAAAGGGTCTGGACTAACCTTTCTCATATAAGAGAGTCCAGCTAGCTGTAGCTGTGTATGTTGTGGATGTCTCAAGTTATCTGAGATGAGTGTGATGCCAAATGCTTTGTCTGCTCAGCTATAGCTCATGGGCATGCTGATCACTACCCACAAATTTAAATCAGACTCCTTCTTTCTGTCTGGGGCATCCAAGAAGGGAGCAAAGGAATGCAGCTCCCTTCTGTCTGGTTCACACTGCAGCTCTCTAACTCAACACATCCTGCCCCACCCCCTCCCCCCCAAAGAGCTTTTCTGATTTATTATCAGGCTGGGGTTAATGTCAAGTATAGGAATTAGTCCATGGTGCATCAGGTGAGTTTCCTACATAAAGCATGGTGCCTTAAGGCTTCTTACTGTGTCACTAGTTTTGGAGAGCAGCTAAAATGAAGCTCAAAACTGCTTCACATATTTCCAGTGGGAACTCATAAATCTTCCTCATCACTTTGGCAGCCCTCTTCCCTCCCATCAAATTCTGATTTCTGCACAGATTTCCATAGTTTCTTTCACTGTGAACCTGTCTTGCTACCGTTGCTGGTTTCATGTGTTTTGCCACCCCTCAGGAAAAGGAGAAAGGAGGATGGTGGGTTTTTTCCTTCCTCCAAACACAGAGCACAGAGCATTTCTGCCAGCGTTGGAGGAGAAGCATCACGCCTTCCACCAGGCAAGTCAGGACTGAGTGCTCCTTGGAAGGCAGGTCTCATACGAAAGTTTTGTGAGTGTGGCAAGTTTAGACAAGTGCAGGTCTGTAGGAGATAGTCTTTCTTAGACCTGTCCTGGGCTGGGCACATACTGCACATCACCTGTGATCTCCAGGGAATGAACCTGGTGCTGCTTCCCTCAACCCTAGTGATTCCTGTTTAGTGAGTTCCCGGCTGTCCTACGTGCCGGGTGTGACCAGGCACAGCAGTGAGTGTAAATTGTGAGGATCACCTCACTTCACCGCCATTCCCCTTGCTGTGTGGGTGGAAGCGACACAGAGCTGGTATCTTCTGTTTCACCACGAGATGGCGGTAAATGCTAGCGCTGGGGAGCACTGGTTTCCAGTTCCCTTAGCAAAACCACACCGAAATGACAGACTCACGCTGGACATCCGCTAATGCTAGAAACACATTCTTTTTTTTCACTAGAGCTTGTTTTTCTCTCTTTCTAACTCCTTTACTTTTTTATGTTACTGTCTCTGCTCTGGACGTTCGGACTTCTCCTCCCTGTTGGCCCTTTGTGCTGACATTTCACCTCTACTAGAGCTGGCTGCAGAGGTCCCGCCCAGCCTTGTGTTGCACACACACTTATCTCACACCACACAGGGCTGAGAAGTCGGCAGCTTTCACCAGTGGATGAGCCTGAGATTTGTTTGGGGTGAAACTGGATTATCTACAAAGGGCAGGCAAGGAGAGTCCATTGCACAGCCCAGACTCACAGTGCTCGGGCAGTGGGCTCCTTAGGGAATATCTATCATACAGCACGTGCCTTCTGAATATGCATCGACTACCTTAGAGCAGCCACCGTGGCACAACAGCCATGCAGCCCGGGTTTGAGGTTTCACTGAAACCCACACAGAAAGATCCGGAGTTGCCTTTTTTATTGCAATGAAAACTGCTCTGTCCCTTCCGCATTTCTAGTTTCATGCAGGAAAACATGAAAGAGTGGAAAGAAAACACCACCAGCCCTTCTGCCCATCCACAGGTGCAGCCTCCACCCGTGTCCGTGTGCCCCTGCTGCAGGTGTGCACGTGAGGCACATGCTGGCTGCTGTCCCACAGGCAGATGACACGAGGTGCACTGCCAGTCCTCCCGGAGCACGTGCTTGCTGCTGAATAATAAACACCCCCTTACAACTAACTATTTGACTTATAAACTATAGTACCTCTTCCAGTCCTTCTGCCCAGCTCTGTGTTGAGAGTTTCACTCATATAGGAAATGTTCCAAAAACTCCAGGTAGCCCAGATCACTGCAGGAGCCCAGGCTATGAAGAATAGGATCAGATGGGGTATCCAGCCCCAGGTTCCTGCCTCCATGGAGGCTGAGTTTACAGAGACAGAATGTCACCCGTTGGTGATGCTGGGTGTCTTGCTGAGGGACAGGTGAGTTTGAGTTCATTTGCACAGGGAAAAGTAGCCAGTATCTGCACTGATGTCTTCAGTGGTGACACAAAGGCAAGTTATCCACATCAGAAGAAAGGAGGGAGGGAGCCCCACAGCACTGTGCTCACCAGCTCCTTAGGAGTGGATATGAGCCAGGGGAGCCTCGTGTCAGGCAACCTGTAAGACAGGCATCCACGCTGCATGTGTCAGCTGGACCCAAGTTCTGGGGTTTAATCCAAGATGCTGGCTGAGCCACTGCTGTTGTGAACAAATTAGGTCCTATCAAACACTGGACAAGCCCCTCAGCTCACAATTGCTTTCTCCCAACTGAGACCTCTGCTGTTTGTATGGAAGCTGCTCCTTGGCTCTGCTCCTCTGCAAACTCAACAGTCACTTAGATGGCAGGTGGTGCAAAAGAACCTCTTTGATCCAGAGAAGAGAAGGATGTGAGACTTGGCAGAGTGCTGGGGTCTTACAGCCCTGCCTCTCACAACCAACTCGCACAGCATGAAGATGCAAACTCCAGCTGCCCTGGTGGGCCACACGCTTCTCACAGGGGCTATGGGGGACGATGAAACCCCAAGAAGGAGCCCTGTGAGCCTGAAAATACAAGCTACGTGGCTGTTGCTGAACATGTAGTACTGGCATACTGTGTGACTCGGGAACTGTGTGCTGCAGGGTCTGCTTAAGGACAAATCTTTTAAAGGAAGGGCTGCATTCTCTCCCCAGCCTTAAGTCTCAAGTACTCTAAGGTATTTTATAATCAAGCTATCAAAGTTCTCCAGGCAGAATTTCATCCAGAAATATCATCCAGACAGTTTGGTTATAGCAACATTGACCTCACCTGGATTGCAGGACCAATTCTGAGCACTGTGGAGGGATATCAGTGCTGACCAATGAAGATGCAGCAAGGAACAGCTGTTAGATATTAATATTCAGTGAACAAAATGCAGTATTTACTTACACAAGGAAGCAAAACACTTAGATATTCTGCACATAACTACTCCCTGCTTCAGCCCTTTGGTTTAAATGTTTGTAACCTCATTTGTATAGCCAAGTTGTCCTGACATATTATCAGGTTTGGCTCAAGCAGCCAAACTTCATTACACAGAAAGCAGACTCTGAGATATGTGCAGCCATAAAATGAATTCACTGAAGACAACTCAGTTAAAAACATAAACTGAGCCAAACATGATCCAAACCACAACCGATCCCACACTGATCCTTGAGTCCAAATTTTCCATGAGTTCAAGGTTGAGGGAGGGAAAGATGCAAGTTACACGTGACTGGTAGTGTGACCTATGGATAGGACTGTCCAATGCATCTTCCCATCTCAATCCTGGGTTTATTTGCATTTACCTTTGCCCAGTCAGCAAATACTTACACCAAAGCTTTCCTCACCAGGTGTGTGTTGAAGGCAAAGGTTTTCTTCAAAGTTCTCAGCCAAAACAGTTCCATGTTTTGGAGAGCATCCTTTTGTCCTTAACCTAATCATGGCCAGGTTCAAGCCAAACAAAACCCCACATCCCTCTCCCAATACTCTGGCAATCTTCCTTGGAAAACTGTGGTGCTTTTTTTTATTATTATTATTATTATTATTATTTTTTGGAAGAGGGACTTGGAACTGGACAAAAGATTAACCTTACTGATGAGATGGACTTTTTTTCTAATCTCAGTGAAAAGTCTGTCACAATTTGCCCAATTCATAACACTTTGGTAATAAAAACAAGCCAGCTGTAGTTTTACACGTGCTTGCCAGAGGCCAGCTAGAGCTTGCAGGCATTGGTCTCTTCTAAGTCCATAAGCATGGGACACACTCCAAGGCCCAGAGCAGGACTTCCCTAGCAATTGCAATTCCTAACTGCTTGAGGCCAGAGCAGCTCTACATCCAGATACTTGGAGTCAAAAGCTTGTTGGTTTTTTTGTTGTTGTTGTTGTTTTTACCTGTTTGTTCCCAGGCTTCATGAAGGATGTCAGCTGAAGTGCATTTGGAGTAGGTGAGGAGGAGATGGTTTGGAACAGCAGACTCAGAGCAGACAAAATGAATCCTGGCAGAGAGCTGGAGGGACCCAGTGTGCAGGGACTGGGGGGAAGGGGAATACAGAGGGGAGACTGTGTCTTGGCAAAGCACAGAGTGTGGTGTGGCAGGTATGGGGAATGGATGAGAGTGGCCTCATTTCAGCCTCTCTTGGCACATTATTCTGAGCTCACTTAGGAACACTTGAGCTCACCCAGGCAGCCTTCCCATACCTTACTCACTGTGTGTTAAAAAAAACTGGTTATGAAGCAAAAATCACACATTTCATCCTGATACCATCATAGTGAATGTTACAGAAAAAGCTCTCAAACTTCACAAACGAAAGCTCATGGAACACCCTGAAATACAAGGAAGGACATTACCTATCATGCTACAAACAGAAAACCAGAGCCTGGTAGTTATTTTCTGATTATTCAGCCCAAGAAATACATTTGCTCTATCAAGACACTGATGTATAGTAGTGTGTGGATGTACTTTGTAGAATCAGAATTGTCAGGGTTGGAAGATCATCTAGCTCCAACCCCCTGCAATGAGCGGGGACACCTTCCACTAGATCAGTACATCCCTGTACATTCCTGTTGCCTTCTACAGTAGATGCAAGTCCTAAATTCTTCTGTAAATTAAGCTTAATTTAAGACAGGAATCTAAGGAGTAAGGGATGCAAAACTCCTAACCATGTGTGGAAGAATTTGGTCTGAGCTGAGAAGGAAGGATGAGTTGAGAACCTGCAGCCTGGCAGACCCTTACCCAATTACTCTGCGCTATCATTTGATATCCAAGTTACTCCAAGCTGCGAGGGTTGAGGAGAAATCTTTCCTTTCCAGGATGTCATAAAATTTGGAGAGGGTTTTTCTTCTAAAGCTTCAAATTTTACCTAATTAAAAAAAAAAAAAAAAAAAAGGAATACCAAGTCTCTAGTGCAGCTAATCCCAGTCTGGCCCCCAGGGACACCGCCCGTCGTGTGTGCTGTGCAAAGACAGCAGTGCTGCCAGTGCTGTTGCTAACACTGAGATTCCCCAGTCCAACGGGCACTTTGTCACCTCACTGTCTCCACAGCTCACTGGGGTTTCCATCCCCAGCTTCTGAACAGCTTGTGGATAGGCTGACTAGGCTTTAGCACCATGATGACACATGGTGATACGTGTCTCTGCTCATACCTTTGCTTTTGTACGTGTTACGCTGCCAAGAAGGGGATGTGTTTTAAGTGTTGAGACTCCTTGAATCTCTTATCTTACTGTTTAAACACACAGAACAATACAATATCCTCTGCTGGCAGGAGTATTATTAGCTATGCAAAATTATTTGTCAGCTCTTTAGAATACCTTTCCTTTACTGGACAACAAAAGCGCCGTTTCCTCAGTGAATTCTACTCTTCTGTCTTTAAACAGCACTGTGGATTACATTATTCGCCTATATTTATTTCTTTCTTGTTAAAAAAGCAGTTGGGCCTATGACTGCAATAGAGTCCTACCTACAAGTGCCTGGTTCCAGAAAGAAGTAATTTTGCATTTTAATTTATTCTCCCTGGCTGTAAGAAAAATGTGTTTTTAAAAGGTCTTTACAGCATTTGGCAGTATGTCCCAATACTAATGCAATCCTTTGTGGTCAACAGGAATTTATTAAAGCACCTTGAGGTCAAACGAGCTTTTTTCAGACCTCATGCAACAAGAAGTGAATTACTTTGTAGTTTACAGAAGCCAAAAAATGCTTAGAGACTAAAGGCAAATTTTTATAGTTTCTTTGTCATGCAAGACTTAAAAAGACTTGGGTATGAAGCTAACATAAAGGCAATGCCATTTTGCTGGACCTATAATGTTTCTGCTAAAAGTGCAGTGTGAGACTACAGGAGACATAAATGGCTGCTAAACTGTAAGTGAAAACCTTAACCAGGGGCTGGTATGAGCCATACAGCATGGGAAGGAATTGAACTTAATACCTCCAGTTCAGGTTTCAGCCTTGAGAACTCTGCATATCCTTTTATTTGTGCCCAAGATGCTGTGCAGCATTTAATACTTTTTGGGATCATTACAGTGTTAGCTCTCCCATCTTGGCCAACTCCAAATTAAATTCTCCCTAGCTCAGTTTTCCCTGTGGTCCCAACCGGATGAAATAGTTGCACAGATGAGTAAGGCCAGAGGCTGCCTGCATCCAGAAATCCAAAACAGCTTTGGCAATCCCAGCTGTCGTGGGTGTCTCTGAAGAGCATGGGGGGAGCAGGTTCTCGTGCAGAGAGTGTGGGACTGCAACAGGCACACAGTCTGCTACTTCTTAGGATGTGCCAAGCTCATTCCTAACATGGGAAGGGGCTTCAAAAGTATGGCACTTAGAGCAGAACCCAGATATCCTGGAGGCTTCAGCTGCCTGCACACTGGTGTGAGCTTGTGGGGCTGTCTCTGTTTTCACACACTAGGTTCATACACCTAGGGCAGTTCAGTTCTGGGTGCAGCAATGCCTCAGGGCTGGTGCTCAATGTGGACATCTGCATACCTGGGCCATTGCCTTCAGCATCAGCTACAGTCATGCCGGTCCTACAAAGCTTGAAATATTTTCCAACCTTTGCCAGAGCAATCAAAAGAGGTGGAAAGTGGCACTAGTACACCTCTCCCAAGACCTGAAGTAGTGGGAAAAATACCATAGCTCTGGTCTTCAGGACAGATATTGAGACCTTATCTCCTGCTTCTCGTTACAGTGACTGGACTTAAATGACCTGAAGAAGACATCATCCTCCAACCTGGCACCCAGCCACACTTCAAACCACCAATGAGTGCCTGCCCACCTTTGGGGGATCCTCTGGAGAGAACACCACATCCTGAACAGTTTCCAAACAAGCCAAAGGGGTTTTAAGACCTACCTCTCTCTGAAGCCCTTTGTACTGAGAGCCCCTGGTGATGCCTGTCTGTGGTGGTGGGACTGGGATTTGAGAGGTTCCATCTACTGCAGAGGCTTTCTGGGGAGCCTGGCAGCTCCACTGCAGGGCCAGAGGACAGAGAGTAACTTCTGCCCTTAAAAATCTGCATCCTCTCTAGGTTCCCTGGGCCAACCAGGCAAACAGGTTGAAATTAGTCATGCAGGGAACACAAACAGAGGCATCAAAATGCCCTTCAAAAAGTTCCCACATAAGATGAAAAGGAGACAGAATGGCTGTGAAATACTTTGTACCAACATAACTAATGAGGTTTTCACATTACAAATACAACCCAACAAGTGATGTTATTTCAGGGCATAGTCTAGTCCTCGTGCTTCCTCACAGTCATGCAAACTGTCTGTCAGGAAGATCAAGCCTTGGCAGAGGCAGGAATCTAATGTCCAACACAGACTTACCATCCACCCCTCTAATGGCATCATCTCCTTCCAGCCCACCAGCAACAGATCCCAGACTGGCATTTGCTCACTGAATGGCAGTCCTCAAAAGGAAGATGTAGCTTGAAGGAGGTGGGTGTCAGTGGTCAGTCTGTCAGTGGTTTATCAGCCTGCATACAAACAGGGAAATTCTTTGGGTCCAGGAGGAGAACAGAGGAAACCCAAAATTCACAACAGTCTGAAAAGTGATGAGGGATCCCTCATTATGAAAACAGCAGACCAGTCAGTCCAGGGTAAGGCTGCAGGTCTGGGATTTGAAAGAGGAGAGGCAGGAGACACACGTGCCATTCTGACAGGGAAACTGGTCCCTACATGGAAAGTAACTCTTCACTGGAATCAATCAGATGTGGTCATGCCTGACTGGAACTGATGTTTCTAATATTGTCTCTTTTTTTTTTTTTGTATTAGATTATTTCTGCTTTTCCTTCTCTGGGCTTGCTCTGTGTTTTTTTTTTGCTTGAATGACTTCTGTTGTTACATAAACTTTTGTCTTATGCTTAGCAACATTGTGCAACACACTTCACTGGGACCACAGAGCTCCAAACTGGTGAGACAGGCAAGAGCACGAAAACAAGGTGAAAGGAAACCCCAGTGTTCACTTTAAGCCCTGGCATCAGAACCACTCTGCTAAAAAGTGACCTAAAACTGTAATTAGGACCAAACTGTAGCTTCCATATTTATAAAGAAAAAGCTTCTATAAAGCAGGTGCTTTATCTTGAACCTATTAACTGGTTTTCTATTGCCTCTCTAGGTGTGGTCTGCCATTAGAAATGTTATTTATTTAGAGGTGATATGGGGAGAAGTCTCTTTCTTAATTTTCAGCACTGTGAAAAAAAATCACAAACCTGCTCCTTGTTGGTTCCCTGCATTAACCAAACCTAAAAGTTACCTCTCCCTCTCCCTCAAAGTCAGTGCATATTCTATATAGTGCAACAACCTATTCCCACCCCTTGGTCAGTCCACACTCTCTGCTGGTGCTGCCTATGCCAGGCCCAGCACCACGGAGCCCAGCTCCAGGCCAGGACTGTGGCACTGCACCTTAATGAACATTAGTAACCAGCAACAAGTGGTGCAGGTGTCCATGGGTGGAAAGCTACAGCGATCCCACTGTCCACATCTTGTGTTGGAACAAGCACAAATTGATTCTAACACATTTTTAGACACATTTTCTTTTCACTGACTGCTTCTCACACAAATCATTCTGTCAAGGACTCTACAAACATAAAAATGCAGAAAAAAATAAAGAAACAAGTAGACAAGACAGAAAAGTTGAATGAGCACTGGCTCTTCTTATTTTAATGAAGAAATATTTCAAGTTAATATCAGTGCATATTTAGAAATAGCATGTGATACTCCCAATGCCAAATACATCAGCAAATTACAGTTTCAAAACTTTATAAATTAATGCAAAGGAAAAAAAAAAGTAGTTAAGATTAACATAGAGAATAAGGTTCAAAAAAACATCCTGTTTGTTGCGCTCCATCAATTATATTCCTGGTACTTAAACAGCTAGAGAGGTCCAGTATTTTGTGGTAATTATGCCCTCCAAAATAGCAGTTATCTTTCTACAAACGAATTAAGCAGTTTGCATTTATTTTTGATTGATAATTAAAAGCTATTCTTAGCTGTTATAAAGAAACTTAGTCATGTCAAATTTCATTCCATGAGTGAAAAATCACACTAACATAGGAACACTCTCTTCTCCTTATACCCACTGGAAACAGTCACCTGGGAATAGGAAGAACTACATGTGAGCATGTTTGGCTGTTACATAAAATGGCTTTTTTTTTTTCCCCCCCTGGTTTCACAGCCTCATAACAATACTGTTTTTCAACATTGTTCCCAGTCATTGTTTTTAAAATGGTTCATCAACATATCCTGAATCAATCACTGATATAAATAACTCCAGTGACCAAATCCATTATGGAAGGACATAGAACTGCAAACTGAGAGTCGTACCAAATGATTTTTAAGGTGGAACTGTTAATTACTCATTAAAATTCTGTAAAAAAAAACAAACCCTAAAACACCACACAGTAAAAGCATTAACTGGCAAAGGTGGAATTTGAAAAACTGAGTTATAACTTTAAGAGACATTTAACTCACAATGGGCTCTGATGCAAGACAAATTGTACTGAAGCTAGAGAGATGCACATTTAAAGCTTGCAAGTGTGATATAAAAATATTCTCTAGTTCTTTCATCTTGATAGAGGGAGTCCAATTCCCTAATGAAAGAAGACATAATACATCCTCTTTCCTACCTCACTGCTGTTATGTGCAGACTGTTCCCTGGATATCAGGAAACAGCATTTCCCCAACACCACCACCAACCCAGGGAACCACAGACCTTCTGATAGCAAAGGTTGGTTGATTTTGCTTTTAGAAGTGTATTTTTGTAGCAGGTGAGATACTCATAGGATACGTGTTTCTTTCACTACTAGTCTATTGTGCAAAACGTATACAACAGCCTTGTAACCCAGCTGCAGCCCCCTGCCTAGACTGCTGTGACTCCAGCATGATGCTAGGGCACTGAGATGACTGACAGATCATGAAACACAGGGAGAAACCAGACTGGTAGGAAAAGGCACAGGCTTGGGATTCAGCAGGAACATCTGAAGGTTCCTCATTACCACACCTTCTGCTGCTGAAGTTACAGCAATCTCGTGTCACCCAGACAACACAGCTCCCAGAAAATAGCTGAGGTAACAGGAAACTTCTGTTTATGGCACATGAAAGGTCTGTGAGCTCAGATGAAACTCCAGGTGCTAGGGGCAATGCAGACACAAGGTAGGGGGGCAATGCAGACACAAGGTGGGGGGCAATGCAGACATGAGGTAGGGGGGTAATGCAGAGACAAGGTAGGCTACACTCTGGTTAGGCCAGGAACAAAAACTTAACATTTTGTTATACTGCATAAGTTTCTTTGATGCACAAACACAGGGTGCATAAAATAAGCTGTTTGCTCAGTAGAAGTTAATGTTTTGCATATGGAAAATATTCAGCTAATACTGCAATATAAGAAAAAAATCATGCATGAGATAAACAGAGCTTCTTCCCCATGAACAAAGTAGTTCTCAGGAACATTCTATTCTGCATCAGGTAACATCTCATGATTTTCCAACTTAGGTAGTCCCTTTGAAAGAACACAGTATATAGCTAAAACTGAGAAGCAAAATTAATTAAAAAAAAAAAAAGAAAAAAAGAAAAAAAGATATTTATTTTAGTTGTGATAGAGCTGGGATAGATACAGCTGAGCTGTTGCAATGCACAAGAGAGTAAAGAAAATTCAACATGAATATCAAAGAATAAATATATACCCTAAATTAATCTCTGTAAATACATTCACAGGTCCTCTTAAGACACCCTTATGCATAACTCATACTTCATTGAATCTGCAGATAGAGATGGATGTTAGTTCATGGGGAAAGCATTTTATCATATGACTCAGTTTATCTGTCATTATTCCAGCAAAAATCAGTAGTAAATTTGAAAAATCTACATTTATTTTCCCCGAACCACCTGCACAGAGGCTTAAGTCACAAATTCTATTATTTCCCATGTTTGATCAATAAAGCTTTATTTACACTTTTTTTTACTATAAAGTCAGGAAAAAGTTTGGTGCAATGTGCAAGAAAAGACTGCACATTTCACTGATTGGAGACTAACATCTGCTTATGGTTTAATGCTAACCCACAGGCAGCCAATTAAAGTCCCATATATCCATGTTTTTACATAAAGTTTCCTTCCAGATTCTGTCAGAAGCATACTAGCAGTCAGGCCACCTAAAAAGAGCAAAGATGGCAAAGTTTTCTTGAGGCTTAGTCTGGAATGAACACTTTTCCCAGGGAACTTATTTCTTCTTTTAGAATCCTTTGCATCATAAAACTCTATTAGTAACCTACAAGCAGATAAGAGGAGATGGTCAAAATTATACAATGATGTGTAAGTTTTAAGCAACTTTCATCCAATAACTGCTTCTAATCACACATTAGGTTAAATATTATTACTATATAAATTATTTGGTAACATTTAGCAGCTCACCTGTAGCAAGTTTAAACAATCAGTATGCCCTAAGAATATGATGCATTCAAAGTACTCAACCTGAAGCTCTCTAAGCAATAAAAGCACATTTTCCTTGGGGAGCAATTTTAACACTGAGTATAGAAGCTGAAAACAATCCTTTTCCTATAGCATTTAGCAGAAAAGCCCAAACCATTGGGCAGTATTGTAGGACAAAATAGCACAGTTAATCTAAATACTGAAGTATGGGGGAAAAGTATCTTCAGAAAATAAACTAATAAATAACAAAGGCTCACGAAACTCTACAGGCTTCCCAGGGAAGCAGCTGAGTGACCATTCCTGGAGGTATTTTAAATACATGTAGACATGGCATGAAATAGTTTAATGGTGAACTTGGTTATGCTGAGTTGGACTCTGAGATCTTAAAAGGTCTTTTCCAACCTAAATAATTCGATGATTCTAAAGAACATTCTGGAAACCAGAAATGCAAGAGTAAAATGCTAGACCACTGCTCAGTAGTAACTTTTTTTTTTTTGTCCTATTTTTGAAAACTAGTAATAATGGCATTTGAAAATTCTGGGGTTTTGTTTTAAACAGTCTCTAAATTCACCTCACAGACTGCTTTGATCCCTGCAAAGATGTTCCAGTCAACAGGAGTCTACAATGAGACACAGATGATCAGGGGACAGTTTTGGTGGTCTTCAAAGGGCCACTGTAGTGTTTTATTTCATCTATCAGTTCCTTGTCTATAAAACAAAATTCAGACTTTACTCTTCTTGAAAGTGAATAAATGAAAAATTACTTAGTGTTTCTAAACTTTGAAGGCACTTTAGTAACAGTGCCATGTTTACAGACAGCTCTACTAACTATTTTTTATATGGAGTCAAACACCAGAGGAAAAATTAATCTGTTTTTTACTTCCATGGTGGGTGAGACTGAGAGAATAATTTGAAAGAACATACCTAAAGAACCAGAGAAATTTCTCTCTCATACAATATATTCCAGGATTTATAAACTAAACAGATTTGGCTCCCATATGCTGGACTACAGATATCACAAATTAAACCTTCATCTCTCAAAACAATACTTGAGCCTCACATTTAGGCACAAAGTCCTTCCAGAGAACAAAGTCCCTCAGGACCTGTTGCATATGCTCACCAGTGACCTTATCCAGAGATGCTGGAGGGAACCAGGCACTGTAGTTCTGCCACTACTCAAAGTTGGGGCAGATGAAACTTTACTTCACTGAACTTCCCCAGTTCCCAGGGATCTGAGGTTACTTGTATTTTTATCCAATTGCAGTCTGATGGAAAAGGCAGAAACAATTTTGGCTGAAGAGTTTAGGTCAAGACCTGCCAATCTCTAACTCTAACCTAACACTGATTACAAGGCTAGAAAAACTGCTTTTTTGCTCCCATGTCTGCCACAGGCATCTTCAGTTCTTGGCTGTCCATGACTCAGCTACAAGAAGATAAATGGAGATTTCAGATGAATATGAGTCTTGCCTGGAACATGGACTCAGAGATCTTCAGCCTAAGGAAGGCCTAAAACTCAGGAATCCCAATGAAAAGTTTAACCATATGGGGATTTTTTTAGACAAAATATGGAATCACAGAGTCTTCCTGGTTGGAAGAGACCTTTTAAGATCATCAAGTCTAATTATTGCCCCAGCAGTGCCAGGTCATCATGAAACCAAGTCCAGGTATGCCACGACCACCTGACTTCAGAGTGCCCTGCAGCTTGCACTGCTAGTAACACACAGAATACAATGCATATAACAGAAGCATCACAAAGTTCTGCATGTTGCTACTCACTTATCCTTGATTTCAAAACGTTCATGAAGCCACCTTCTCATGTACATCTGCTCTTCTGGAATGTCCTTCAGCTCAATTCGATCAATGAAAATGTGAACTTTTGGGCATTCCTTGCAAAGAAACTCTAAAAAGAGAGAAAAACAACAGCTGAGTAACAAAACCACCAAAAGGCTTTTATTTGTTGCCTAAAATACACGGAAAATATGACCTCTTAGCTCTAAGTGCCTTGGGAGACTCACTTCAGTTCTCAAAACCCTTCTGTCTTTATGTTTGGATTCTGAGCACTTCACTGAAAGCAGAAACCATCTGGCCTGCACACTTTTGAAATGGTGGCCCATTATCATGTGCAGCATGGAAAAATTGTCCCAAAATGCAACCTGACAACCATAAAATGCTGTGTTTGAAAATGTTACACTTCTAGTTCAGCAGCAATGTACTCATTCTGTAGTGTGGGATGCAGTCACTTTGATGTTGTCAAGTTACCCAGCCTGTAATTCTGATTAAGGTAGTAATCTTCTTGGCTTGTCCTTTTTGAAATCTAAATTTTGTTTGCTCCTGGATGACAAAATCTGAATTACAGTTATTTCCCAAAGTGCTTCCAGGAGGAAGTGGGCTTCAGTTTAAGTAATAACCTACAATTAAGAAGTATAATAGGGCAAAATTCTCAGAACAGAATGTGGTTTGCATCCTTTCATTTTTCTTGTGTCTTATGAAGCTTGAGACAGCCCTATTGCAATCCACACCCCCCCCCCTTCCCCAATTCTCAGCTTGTCCCTAGAAAAACGTAGCAAGCAAGTATTACTAACAAACAAAACTCCATCACTGAAATAGCCTCCTAGGATTTCTTACAACTAACAAGTAGTAACAAATGCTGCACACGGAACCAAAACCTCACCAGTGTGTGTTTATTAGTAATAATTTGCATTTATCAGTAGAGCAAGGGGTACTGCAGTAACCAGAGCATCCCTGTACAAAAAGAGGAAAGATGGGAGGATGGAAGTCCTCAGAAATGTGGACAACCTTCTTATTTTCAAGAGGAACCAGAAGTGCTTTCCTACAACATGGAGAGGCAACAAATATAACACAGACTGGGTGGTCCCTTTACATTGCTGACATTTTTTGAACAGATGTACATAACTGTTAGGGGTATCTTGAGGAATAACTGCAAAATAATTGTTACTGCATGTACATCTTTATTATTGTCTGCCAAAACAGATATATCCCTATTTGTTTTTCTTGTTTACAGGATTATTGATTTTTAAGGACTCTGCTATAAAAGCAATCCTTATACTCAAAATTGCCTTAAGAATGTTAAAAAAATCCTGCCAGGGAAATGTATTTGTGTGCTTGCAGGGGGAAGGAGAAGAGATAAAGAGATCAGTAATGTCTAATGACATTCTGATCTGGAAATCTGTTGGCTGCTGTGTGCAGTTTTGTCTGGTCCTCAGTCAAAGAGAGTCCCTCACTGAACTACACTGCAGTGTGAAGGGAGCAACATAAACCAGGCACCATCCACTGAAGAAATGGCTGAGAGTTCCAACCAGGAGCATGTACACCTCTTGGCCATGGAGTTTTTACTAAACACAAAAAAAGCAGGGTTCATGTATCTGAAAGCAGGTCTTTCTTCTTGTTTTTAATAGGAAGAAAGGATTTTCCAGATCTGTTTCTCTGAGGCTGCTACCCAGGCCACTACATGAAGGTCACTGACTATACGAGCATCTATAAGCATACTATTAATATTTTTAAATGCCAGATGTATTATCCATGTCTTAAATGCTTATAATGTTCACTGATGTACAAATCCTCTTTTTGAGAGGCATTACCTATTCTAAAAATATGCAAAACTGTGTCTAGAAAACCAACCCCTGGAAGCCAGATGATAGGTTTTTTTTTTGGTGAAGACTCCTATAAACAGCATCTACACCATGCAGATCCAGCTAGGGCTGAGGAGCTGGCTTTCAAAGATAGCTGAAACCTTCTGTGCTTTCTGTCTCTCTTGCTTCATAGCTCATGGGTTGATCTGTAGAGGAATAAGTGACTCTTTCCTGAATTTATTTATAATCTCAGCTGCAAATTATTAAGGAAAATTGTATATCAAGCAAAATTCTAAGTTAGATGAGAGAATATTATGAATAGCTGTATGGTAATTTAAAAACTAATGTTATGCTGCTAAAATATATATATATATATATATATATATATTTGGCCTTTAAAGACAGCAACAAGGCACATTATAAAGAAAAAGTTCTAGTTAACATACCAGGAATAGGACACATGCATTTCAAAAGAAACACCTTCCCCACCAAATCTAAAATGCAGCAACTATACAAATCTGCTCAGAAAGCAAAAAACCCTCCACAATTTTCTCAGCAGTGCTGCTGGTTTTCTACCTTATGCCCAAGTTCCAATGCAAATTGATTCTACCTGCTTCCCACACTGGTGGTCTTCAAGCCTGGGCATCCAGGACATCTGCAGATGACATTGTAATGCATGCAATGCAGCTAGTCAGGGAATCTGACTAGTCTTTAATTATCTAATTCATCTCAGGGTCTAATGCAACTAATCCAATTTTTTTTTTTCTTCTCCTTTTTAGATACACAATGTCTCTGCAATCACTGTAAGAACACCAGTGAATATGAACAAAATATTGAGAGGGTTTTTTTTTGAGAAGAAACAGCTGCATTTTATCACCACAACCTCTAAAGGTTTGTGGTGGTCCCACGACCCTTAATTTCACATTAGCTTAACTCCCAAAAGACTTACGTAATTAAGCTAAGAAACAAAATCTTATTGAAGCAATTAATTATGTGCAAATTACATCCAACTTCAGGGACACTAGCCCTGAAGGCCAACATCTGATTTTTCAGATCCCTAAACTTGCCAGAATTTGTTATAATGAACAGCAGGAATTTCATTCAAAAGACAAAACATTAAGTGCAAATCATGCATTATAATCAACCATTATACGGGGACAGCACTAGTCAATCAACTTTAGATTAAATGAACACTAACAAATTGTGTGGGAGGCCAAGTGGACTGATTTTGTATGGGAGATAATTTCCTAATAGAACAGCTAAGTTTGTTTTGTTTTTTTAATCTGGCTAAGTAACAGATACAAGTGCAGAATGCTTCTAATGCTTCTAGGGACCAACCACAGCAGAAAGAAGGAATTGAAAATAAGGTGGACTGAGCATTTTCTGTTCTAAACTATGACACTGTGTAGGATTCACACTAACATATGACTGAAAGATTCAGTGCAGATTTAGGATTCCTGACCAGGGTGCAACAGCTTCCAGGAGAGGAACCAGCTCCACAGTATTTTAATTGTAAATGAATGGGTTTGGAGAGTCTTTGCTTACTGGGGCTTCTACGTTTTCAACTCCTCACCTTCAAAAGCCACTTTGTTGTGTTTTGAAATATCATCTTTGCCAGGGAAATTGAGGGAAAGAGAGATGCTGCAAAGCATGGGTATGTATCAGTAGCTGAGAATGGAATTCCAAGTGGCCTCATACCATCTTCTGCTGAATGCTACCACAGAGGTTCATTCAACCCCTCCAAATTATTTGCCTCGCCCCTTAAGAAAGTTGTGACAGTGACATTACACTTAAACAGATATTCCAGTTTTCAATTACTAGGGAAATCTATTTTTACCTGCATTTTAAATACAACAGCATAAAGCAGTTAAGCTTTCAACCTCCCAAATCTGTGTGGGTCTGAAACCCTTCTGTACAGCTTAGTGGAAAAACTAAGGAGGCTACCATTATGTATCTACCATCTCCTCTTTGAGGAGTGGAAAGCTTGTCCAAATAAGGAAAAGCCACAAAACCACTCATGCCAAATGTAAACATAAAATTAAGACGACTAAAAAGGAACTTGAAAAATGTAAAGGATGCTCTAACAATTTTTACTTTTTGGAAGATATTAAAAGCACTAAAAAAAAGATTTGAAATATATTAAAAACAACTAGCTAAGACACTGTTGGGACTGCTGGATGACAAAGATGTCAAGAGCAGCACTTAAGGCAAAATAAAAACCCATGCAAGAGAAGCTCAAGTGTTTGTTTGCATTATTTTTTCTTGCTGAAAATGTTTGATTCTTACACCCATTGCATTCTTTGTACCAGATCACTCAAAGGAACTAGATCAATAAGTAAACAGAAAGTATTAGACTAAATAAACAAGTTAGATGTCAGGAAGTCACCAAGACCAGACAGCATTCATCCAAAAACTCTTAAATGTGGAATTTAAAAACAAAGATGTGTAACCTATCATCACAAACGGCCATTGTGCCAGAAAAATGGGGAGCTTCCCTTCTGCAAACGAGGGCTTTAGAAATGATGCTGGGAAACACAAACCAAGTCTTACACCCCTGGGTAAGATAGCAGGGTCTATAATAAGATCATTAAGCAGAGATATTCACAGCCTGTTGGAAAAGAGTTGGCGTGGGTTCTGTAAAGGGAAATCCTGTCTCACCAGTTTGCTGGATTTCCACAACAGTGTCAAGGAGCTGGCGGATAAAGGGGATTCACTGGACATGATATATTTGAATTTTCATAAAGTCTCTCACACTGAAGGCTATTAAAGGAATTAAGCTGCCATGGGATTTGAGGAAATGATGCTTTATAGACCAAAAGCTGCTTAAAGAAGAGGAAGCAAATGGAAGGGCTGACTTAATGGTAATTTTTCAGGATGAAAAAGACCCAGCAATTGAGGTCCTCCAGGGATCAACAGGAGGAGTGGTTTTAGTCCTTGTCATGACTGAGGAGCTGAACAGGGAGCAGTGAGCCCTCCAGTTTTTCACACCTTTTTCAGGAGATCCTAAGCTCTTTTGGATAGTCAATGCAGCTGAACTTCAAAGGGACCTCAAAGATGAGCGAATAGGATGAAAATGTGGCAGCAGAGCTTCAGCATAAGCAAACATGGGGGAAAATAATGGAAATCTTGATTGCATGATGCTTAACTTGGAACTGGTGGTTACAGATTGCAGATAGATAAAACAATTGTGAATCCATATTGTAAATACCTTCTGCAGTTCTGGTCACTGTATCTGAAGGAGGATGTAGTGGACTCGCAGAAGGCCATAGAAAAGGCCAACTAGAACAGTTAACAAGAAAAAGTGCCTATGTTACAAACCAGGAGAGAGTAAAAAGGTTGAATTTTCAGTTTGGAGAAGGGTATTTTTATATCTTAATTAATTACATCTAAAGAGTATCTCACTACTAGTAACTAGAAAGAAGTAAATTTAGGAGATGTCTTCCCAGAACATTTTTAAAGTTTCAGAAGTGTGAAAAAAACCCCAGCTGATCTATTCACTTAAAAAAAAAAAAAAAAAGAAAAAGGCAAGAAAAGATACAAGGATTGGACCAGTTCAAAACAATGCTCTCTGTAGCAAATAAACAGGATCTATTAGGAACTATGCCAGTACTGCCAGTTTTGATGTTTTTGCTGTTCCTTAAGTCAGTCTGTTTTGATAAACAGAGAACAGTACCACAAACAACAGTGGAGGAAAAGGGGATTCATGCACAAAAAAAACCCCCAAAATAAACACAGGCTTTCAAAGCAGCAACATATTTCTAGCCAAACCTGCCAGTGTGAAGAAATTAAAGTTGTTTTTGTTATCCTCAGGGTTTAGATACACTTTTGTATAAAGATCAGGAGTTCCTCGAGCTGTTGTACACAAAAGCTGCCTGGGGAGCTGAATGCTTCTCTCACATGTGCATGAGGCTCAGGGTACAGGATGATTTTATGAATCTCCAGTGTAAATACTCTTTCAAAATCCTCTTTATGTAGCAGAGGTTTTCTGATGACCGTGTGCTTTCTGAGCACATATTCCCAAAGGGAAGCTACAGGGACCTACCTTCAGTAGGAGCTGCTTGAGAATAATTGAGATACACAAGGTCCTAGTTTACCATCAGAGGAAACACACACTCTAGGCTCAAATGGCTGTTGGAGGGGATTATTAGCCCCCCCAAGGGCAGACAGCACCAGCAGGTGTTTGTGAGTTTGGAAAAGGAAGAATCATTTACTCTGGCCTTAATCTTACACTCCTCCTTAGGCATCCAAGTTTGGTTGTTGTTGAAAAAAAGAAGCTGGGCTACAGGGACTCTCAACAATCATCTTTTTTTATGCATCTCAAGCACATAAACAGAGGTGCTATCCATTTTCAGACTGAACTTCATTTTCTCCATTTTTCTGGGGTCCTGTGAAGAAGTTCAGCAAGGCCTCCATCAACTCCCATAAACTGACAAGCAGAAGTACCATATTTAATTGTTCCAGTATGAAAAGGCTTTGTGTTTACCCAGACCATCCTTAGCTGCAGAATATCAATGTGTACGTCCACATCTGTCTTCAAAGCAGCATTTCAAGTAAGTCATCCACAAATTAATGGACAGGCTTTCATGTTACTCAAATTACAAGGGTTCTAAAATGACAGATCTAGTGCTTTGGAGGACAAGTGAAAATGTATTCAGTTTAAAAATGATTAATTTACTTTGTGATACCTAGATAAAACATGTTATTTAAGAAGTTGTATTTTAATACTTTTACACAAAATAAAATCAGGGTTTTCCTTTAAATGAAAAAATGTATGACAGAATATCACAGAACTATGTAGCTAACTAGTGGGTTATCAAAATTCCTCCAAATATTTCAATGGAAGAATTACATTTTGAAATAGAAAAGGCAGTTGCTTATTTTTTGCTTTATAGATGCAGAATCAGAAGTTCATGATGTGAGATTTACTATACATGTTAAAAAGCCATCTCACACTTGATGCAGATTTCACCAGTGCTGATGTCCAGCCTTAGTTCTAATCTATATTCTTTGCTTGCTCTACAATAACTGCCATTTACTTTTTAATATTCTTTTGTGCAGTAACACCATGACAACTAGCAGACATCTGAATAGGTTGTCATTTCTTCACTATAAATCTTATTTTGGACTGTTTTATGTTCATGTTGCTCTTATGAGTTAATTTATTATTATTTTAAAAAATTCTTCCAATATATCTATAACCATGTGCTTGTTTGTTATCATTCTCTGGACTTAGAAAGACAATGGATGTGCTAAAATTTGGGCCACAGTGCAGAGTGGTTTCTATTTTTCCAGTTTCTTTTCTGCTGTCCTGTACTTCACTCCCTAACTGGGTCCAAACAAAAGTGCAAGGGAAAAGTGTAATTTCCCCTATGAACTCTGGCTAGTTTGACCTCCTCACATGACACCACTCAAAGTGATGTACAGATTTTCAGAACTGCACACATCCAGAGGCTTTCAGATTGTTTGTTCTGGAATTGATACACAGCAGAGTCAATAATTCTCAGGAATTCCTCTAACTTCTTAAAGGCAGTGTCTACATATACTTGCTATTTTTATTCAGTGTTTATCATTGTCACATGCTGCTATTTTACACACTCTTTCATCTATAATGGCCAGATAAATACCATCTGGTTATATTAAAGCCTTCAGGCAAAATAATAAAATATAGATATGTACATAATGGTCTTTCAGGTGCAAAAATGACAACAGTTCCCACATCCCACAAGAGCTGCCCTTTCACACCAGTCAGAGCTGGGTGTGAACACACAGGACATTCACTCAGAAGGAGGAAAACTAGGTTCTCATTCCTTCTTCCCAAATTTATTTCTACTTTGTACTTAATGACAGTATAGTAAAACAGTATCAACCATCCAGCACAGGAGCCTCTGTCTCTCCTTTTCCCTTCTAAATATTTCTTCCAGAATTCAGTACCTGAGCTGCACTTCAGCTGTGCTGCAATGCCCATATGATTATCTGACTCTTATTCTAATGATCACACATAAATACTGTCTTGTAGCATGGTCCTCCCTATGCAGGACAAATGTCCTGTCATTAATTACCTGGACAAACTGTCTTCAGTATTGAGAGGGGAGAAATCTGTGGGAAATTGCTATTCTTTGGAAAGGCTGCCATGTGCAGGATGAGCTTCCAGTGGGAACATCCCAAGACCCAAATTTGCTGGATTGAAAGGAATGACTAACAAATAAATGGTAGGAAATGAACTGCATCCCTTGGTCACAACTCTATGTGAAGCAATAGCAGAAAGCAACAGCCTTGTCTAAAGCTAATCTAAGCTTGGCCCCTGTCAAAAACTAAACAAGTTTGATGTCTTTTAAAACAACTTGCAACTGGAAAAGTGCTAAGAAAACATTAGAATGCATTAATAGTTCAACAGAACAAAAAGTTCAAAATATTTGTAGTAATTTGCCTGCTCTAAGAGGGTGCAGTGTTAGCAGATATGCCTGGGACTCACTGTTCTCAAAGCACTAATGCAGAAAGGGTGGTGAATATCTATTTTCCAGTTGCTAAAATACAATTTTCTGGTTTAATCCCATTGAGCAAATCAAGATTACTGGATTGAAAAAATAAAAAAGTCCCATTTTGCTAAGGCTATTTACACTAAGCCCCAAATGATGAAATCTAAAATGCAGGTCAGTTTTTCATTCTGAAATTTTTCCCACATACAGTTTACTAACACAATTTCTCAGATAAAGCTGGTAGTACTACTCAGTCACTAAAATGCTCCTTTTCACCTGCTCTGTTTATGAGTGGAGGGAGAGGCCAAGAGCTCATCATATCCCTGAGTAAGCACTTTTTTCTCCAGAAGTGGCACAGGCTCTTTTGAGGAATTGAGATTTACAGAACTGAAAGATGCATTTCAAGAAACACATTATATCTGTGTCGAATTTAGATTTCATTCACATGGGAAATGCCATACTATGGGAAATAAGAGTCCTCAAATAAAGTTGTATTTATCAGAAGTTTGTTTTCCATGCAATAAATTTCAGTCAGAAGTTGCTAAACTGAAAAAGACATGTCAACCTTATCTTTTAAAAATTACCAGGACTGCACAGCCATTTTATTCCAATAAGAATAAATAACAAAATTCTCACTCAGCACTGATACAAATCTGAAATGTTAATATGAAATCAAATATGAATGTATATTCATGAAAAGGACATTTTATAACTCATTTTAGTACTGTAAAAGATCAATGCTAAAAATCTCAAATGCATAACATGTAATTCAATTCCTGTTTTATTATATTGCTGAACAGATCAGTTGTTGGACTTCTGCATAACAAATGGTGAAATGATCTTGACCTCTTAGAACAGAAATCTTCCACTTTGTGTCTGGAGGGTCTAAAAGAATGACAACTATTTCCACATTGTAATTTATTAAGTGTCCTTAATCTCCATAATTTATATTATATGGAACACATGTGACTGCTGCAATAGCATGGAACGTTCTGGATGGATATTTATCTGCTCTGTAATGGCTAACAACTGGTTGGCTGCACTTCATTCTGTGTTAATGCCTTTATTTTTACCCAAGGCTGAGACAGGAATTACCCCATCCCTAGCAGTAAGGGTGGCTGAAAGATATACCTGGACTGCCCTTTGCAGAGTGTCTGAAAGGCTGAATGTGGAGTAACCCCCCCAAACCATCTGACTTGATACCAGATACAAGAAATAGCCAACAGGGAAATGAAATTTGTGAGTTCCCTTTCTGTAACTGTATCATGCTTCATGCAAACTGGGTGGTTCAATAGGTGAAAAGGTCTTATAAGGAATCTAAACATTTGCCATGTTATCATTAGGTAATGACATTTTAATAGCTTAATTAACCATCCAGCAGTAAGAAGTCCATCATGAGAATGGTTGAAACTGCCTAATAATTAAGTAGTGAAACAAGATATGCTGTAGGGAAAGGGAAACAATCCTATTTGTTTTGAGGGGGGTGTTGAAAAGGCTTGGGTGATAAGACCTTGGACAAGACTGCCCTGTCTTCAATATAGTCTGTAAGAGGCTCATGTAGTATTTAAAAAAACAAACCAACAAAATATAAGAAACTTTATTAACTAATAAAATCTCTAAATTCAAGTTCAAATTATAAATAAAAAAATGTTACACAAAAAGCACTTTTTATATTTAGTCATAAAAATAGCCATTTGGGAACAAAATGTACATAAAATAAAACCAACCTAAACCTTAAACTACATGTGTTCAGTTTTGTTGCTCACCTATCCAGAAGATTAAACAGGGTGAAAATGTAAACTAGATAATTCCAGAATTTGTAAGCAAGTAGTAGCACCTGGAAGAAGTTTATATGAACTTTTCACCACCTCAAGGAGTTTACACCTGCTAAGGAAGTGACATGGAAGCAGCAGCACTATGAACTATTTTTAGCAGCAGAAGGAACAAGTCCCAGTGACACTGGGCCAGCTGAGGAGCCAAGTTAGGCAAGAAGTTCTCTGCAGGACCCTCAGCCAATGCTGATCCCTTGTCCTAGACCAGCTGTGTGGAGCTACTGCAGCTTTTTTATCCACTTGCTATCAGTAGACTCAAAAGAACCACTTTGAGCCAACTAGCAACAGGCAGTCGTGCCCAGGTGTGACCAACACATCAACTACACCTGGAAAAAAAGATGATGTCTGGCCCATCATAAATCCACCACCAAGTATAATCAAAACCCAGCACACCCTGAAGCTCTTTCCCCAAGTTCTCTCCAACATAAACCCCAGAACTTATTTTCTGGTTAAATTAGTCATGGAACATACAACTGATTTACTCCCTTCTCTTAAGGCACTGTAGGTGTTTTAAAAGACAAGTTAATCCCACTTGCATAAAATGCTGTTAAGCATTTTAATGCTGTTAAGCATTTAACCCAGTTACTGGGTTATGTGCAGCAATCTGAAAAACTGCCAGTAAAATACTGTTACTGCACATTACAGCAGAGGGAAGGAGAGAGTTAAAAGTGATGCCAAATCCCAGTACTAGAAGAAACATGAAGGTAAATGGCACCTGCTGCCTATGACCCCAAGTTCATTTTAGCTCCATTTGTATGCAGAATTTAACTACAAAAATATTCTCCATGTGGAACAAGGTGGCAGTAATGTCACAGGTAACTACTGTAAAGCTTTGTCACTGATGAATGATGCCCTACCAAGCTATGGGAAGATGGCTGAAGCACTGTGGAGATTACCTTCAGAGCATGACAAACCCCCTGGCAGTGGTTCTGTACATTAACAAGCATAGGCTGTAGTTGTCTAATAGGCATCAACTCACCTGTCATAGATGGTGCCAGTTTTCTTTGCCCTTTGTGGTCCACAGTACCTTCATAAGCTACAGTCACATCATACACTGCATCCAGATAGTCTTTCATTGTGTCAATGGCTACATGAGTTGCCTTCACACGTGGTGTTAGCACATGCTTTAGGATAGCAAGGCCTAGAGGAAGAAAACAAGTAGTAATTACAGTGTTTGAAAGTGACTATGTTCACAAAAGGAGTATTGTGCCAAGGAACTTCTGAATTCCCAGCCAAAATCACAGAAGGTTTATTTTTAATCTCAATTCTCAACTGAAAGAGCCCTGAAAGAACATGTGTGTGCACACTGCATATGCTCTGCTGAGCATGTTGAAGATGAAACACAAATCCTAAAGGATATTCATGACAAAAAGTCTCTCACAGCTCCTGCTCTAGAAGCAGTGATGATTTCAGTGTGGCTCATAGATGGTGAAACAGTATTTCTCTTTATTATGTTTGTCCAATTGAGGTAAAAAAAACCAAACCACAGAACAGAGCAAATTACATGAGAAATACTAAACACAAAGGGCATTATTTCCTGAAATTCTGCATCCTGATTTTGTACTGAAATTCTTTCCATTGTTGGGCAAAGCATATTTTGATCTAAAATTATGGAAGCACCTACTGACTAGTATAAGATGATGCTAGTTTTTAAACAGCTCTAACATTCTTACTTGAAATTTTCAGTATAAATCATTATCTTGAATTCTTAATATTTTGTAAGAAACTCCTTGACTGAACAGAGATAAAAGGTTATTTACTGGCACTCTTTCTGAAGTCATTGTCCTAAGCTTTACTGGCAACAGTGATAACTGTCTATGCAAAATGTTATATGGATCATGTAAATATTTTGAAGCATAACACCATGGTAGTGTTTTCTTAGCTTGTGAACTGTTACATCAAACAGCTAATTATGTTATGTTTCCAAATGTTTATTCTGTAAATGAATCACTGAATATTCTAGTGTTGTGTCAGCAACGATATTAGTGTGGACATTAGACTCAACACAACTCTTGTTGAGCTCAATTCCCAAATATATTCTACAAACATTGTTATTTTCCTGCTGAATTCATCTTCTCCTTAACCAAACTGTTACTGTGGGGAACAAAAAAAGACCTTAGTGAGAATTGAATCCTCCAGACAAACTAACTGAAGTATCTAAGAGTATCCAGTGCCACGTTTTAAATATGGTTTAAGTATGAAATGAGCACGCATCTAATTAAAATCAATGAGGAAAATCTATAATCCATTATTTAGAGACACTCCAGGGCATGACAAATGTGAAGCAACACCAGCACATCCTTTTAAAGAATCTGTTTTATAAAAACATTCACCACACATTCTTTTGATTACTTGATGTCTTTGCTAAAATCAACATAACAAAATTTAAACCCAAGTAGTTACAGTATAGTTACCTTGGCAAGTTGCCTGCATCCAATTCACAAAACACACTGTGCTTAAACTGTTTTTAATGTTGTGCAATACTAAGTTAAGACTCTCTGTCAAAGTATTTGAGGTCATGAGATTTTATTTTAAGTGCCAGAGAAAACCAACTACATGTTCAATAATGTAATACTCTACCTTAAAATGCTATAGCTTTGCTCTTCTATGTTAGCTAAATGATAAACAGACATAATAATAAAAAAAAATAATGTGAAAATCTGAAACATGGTGAACAATGGTACTTCAAACAGCATCTGTTTACTAGACTATAGTAAGATGTAGAATTACTTTGGAAAGTCTGCAAAGAAAACCAAATGAAGTAAATTAAGGCTTTAGTTTGGGAAATACAAAGGCCCAAATCATTAACATCTACAGAATTGAATTTTTCATCTAAACACAAAAGAACAAAAAAACACTAAACAAGACATAATTTATCTAACCTCTCAAGGTAAAGTAACATACATAACAGCTGAGTACAGCTCTGTGGAGAAGACTGTTCTTCATCCAGGCCAAAAACTGGAGCTGTTCAGTGCAGGCAAACCACCTACATTATCAGACCTGGGCTCCATTCATCTTATTTATACCCCTGACACACACACACCATATTTTAAAATGAAAATATTAAAAAACCAGCTCCAAACTAAGAATACCTTATGAACGTGACATTTGCATTACAATATTTTATCCACAGAAGTTACATGCTCACTGAAAGTGGATGTAAGAATTATTTTCCCCCCCTCTATGCAACCATGTTAGTTAACAGCAATTAAAAACCTGAAAACAGGGTGAAAACTAACTGATTTCAATACCAGTTAGATCTTTCTTTCCTTAGTTTTCCTTTTTTGTCTGCATCTGTGTGCAGTAGTGATATTAGGATGAAAACTTTGCAGTTACATGGAGTGTCCCAAGTACTCAACACTGAGTTCCCACCAGCCTTCTGGAATGCCTCCAGCTATCAAAGCCTTCCTTATTGAAACCAGAGTTCAGAGGCAGACTTACAGAATGACATATGGTAGGAGAGCTCATCCATCTGCATGCTAGCATTCTAGCAAACCAGAGCCAGGACTCAGCTGATGACAGTATTGACAAGTTGCATGCTCTTGTAGAAAGTGTTTTCTGCTACCACAAACTGAAGTGCAAGAGATGAAAGTAATCCCCTCAAGAAGAGTATGAGCATCCCTAGCCAAACACAGCAGACACCACATTTTGGTACACATTTTGGTACACTTTCCCTTCTGATTCCTGCCTACAGAAACAGAAGGGAGCTTCTTGCTTTCCTGAACTTAAGCATTGCTCCTAAGGATGACTTTTAATAACAGAAATCCTTTTTTCATCCTACTGGTACACTAGTCTCTCAAATGCTTCTCAAATTGCACACTGCACTCTTTAAAAAAAAAAATATCCTCCTTTCCACATCTCACTGTGCACTTTGACATTAAGCTTGCTTACGTGAAAGTGTGTGGAAAAAAATACCACCAAAAGCTGTTTTCTTCAGAGACAGTTCCAAATAACATTTATGGGTATTAAATACTTCAGGGGTGCTTTAAAATACAGTCTAAAATCAATGCCAAGACCTAGAAGGGAAACAATTTAGTTCAGTTGAAATACCTCTGTTACATGAGCTCTAAAAGTGATTTTGAGGTAAGCACGTCCTCATGTGCAAATATCTTAGCAGAAAGCATACTAGTCAAGATAAACAGCATTAAAAAATTTCATTTGCAACTTTTCTGCATAAAACCAAGGAAGATAATAAATGAATACATGAAAAGTTTGCTTGATTATGTGACCTCTGTTAGAAATAAGATAGCTCATTAGAAACATGAGTCCATGTGAAACCAACCCCACTGGAACATGCAGAAATACAGAGCCCATCCCGGTAGCAATTGCTGGAACCATCTCACACAGCCAATGCACAACTAGGAATATCAGGTCCAAATGCAGCTATGTGGCACATATCCCCACTGTCCTGCAAGTGAGGAGCTTCATTTGCCTCCAACAGAAACAAGAAAACTTGACACAGGTCTTCATTTGACATTCTGGCAACGCTGCTTACGTGGTTTGTTGTGGCTGTGAAAACCCAGCAAATATTGCTGTTGGCAAATACTACCAACACACACTGGATTCATTTTCTTAACTCCACTGAATTTAACTTGTTCTACAAATAACTCCTGCACTGTTTCTCTGTGCTTTATGACCTTCAGTCTCAACTTATACCCAGATCTACTGGATCTGCCCTGTATGGTTGATTTGTCCATGTTTCAGGAAGAAGAAAACCATCTGCTCTTGCTAGGAGACAAGATTTTGTGTAGAAACCAAGTCCCATGGCAGAACAAACTGTAACATGAAGTATTATCAGTATATAAAAAGCTGCCTCTCTTTCAAGGACAACCTCAACTCACTTTTGAATTCTTTTGCTGTTTGGTATGCTTCCATCCTATTCACAGACAGATAAGATTTATTTATATATATATTCATATCAATGAGAAAAGACATGATACTTGAAACCATCAATGTCAAAATATTCCTTTGGATGACAAGCTAAGCCATTTAAAAAATATTTTTTTTGGTGTTGAACTGATCCTAGTACCATTTGTAAAGAGGCAATAACTGTGTCCAAAACTGGTGGCTCCTTAAAAAAGAACATAAAGGCATAAGATGCATCTGATACGTGGATCAAACTAAGACCAGGAAATTAAGTTCAGCCAAACCAAAAGCACTGCAAGAAGTGCTCTGAAAGAATAAAAGCAGCATTTCTCTCTTTTGCAGGTTGTAGACATAATTAAGAGGTTTATTAAAATAATAATAATAATGATGACAATTAGAGCCCTTTCTTTTCCCTGAAAAGAGAGGGGGAAAAAACCCCTATAAAACACCCCCTCTGAACTCTCAAAGAACTGACAACCTAATGAAACATTTGACTTTCATTTCCACCAGGAAACTGAAGTGATGAATAAATATATTATGACTTAAGCTCTCCTGCTCATACATGCAAACAAATTCCATTCTTCCCAAGGAGGAGAAAAGCATATATCCTTTTGGACAAGAGCTAACAATACTTAATAGCTTGATGATATCAACAGGCTGATTCACAGACTTGTGAATTCATTTCAGTATGTCACAGAAATGACTTTACCAGACCTATTTGTTATTCTTTGTTTACCTTCAAAGTGAATTATTTCGCTTTTGGTCAACAGGAAAAAACAAAAGCAGGAAACATGTTCACTGAACTGCTATACTTAAAAGTTTATGTATATGGTGCATACGATGTGAGAAAATCTCCAAAAGCTTTGTAAGCTTTTCCAAAGATGAAGTGATTCCATTTGTGGTAACAGAGATGATGCCAACAGTCAAAGCAACTACAGAATGAAGTCCAACCAAGGAAGGCTGAGACTGGGGTGAGAAAGAAACAAACCAAGGAGCCATAGCAGCACCAAAAGTTAATTAAAAATGAAGTGATGAAAGACTCTTTCTTTAAAGGCACAACAACCTCGATGTAAAATATTCCTTGTATTGAATCACAGCTGTAACTGGAGTTCTAATGTCAATTTAAGATAGCACAATGCCCTAATCCAGTGTAGGCAATTCTTATATCCCTGAGAGGGCAAGAAAAGAAGTGTCCATAAATACAAGACAGATTTCTTGACAATGACTACTATTGCATACTGTGTAATGCATGAAATGTCTAGATATATGCTACTCTAATCTTACTCTGGTAACAGAAACACTGTTTTAAACTATACTAACCACTAAGCATCAAATCAGCAGTCCAGTTAAGGTGAGATCATCTTCATAACACTTTTATATAACAGATGTGAACACTGTGAGAAAAGAATGATGTCAAAATACTTTTTGCTTACCTTCCTTTTCAGCAAATGATTGACTATCTGCAATAACTTTTGGTATTTCTGGATTGTAACGAGTCCCCTCTGGAAAAATCACTAAATACATCTGTGGGATTAAAAAGAAACAAAGCAGACAAGTTCTTATAATGAATGTAGACCAGTTCCTTTTACAGAAATTATCACCACTTGATAGGTCCATCTCATATTTAGTTCACACCACTGATTATTGTAAGGATCCAAAGAAAATCAGAATACTTGAGCTAAAATTTCTTGGCTCTAAGAAACTTACTGTTCAAGGTTCAAAATAATTTTCTTTGAAGGTACACCACAGAAAGCTGCCCAAGTGACTGAGAAGGGGAGACAGCAAACATCAACAAAAGTGCCCAAGTCAGGGGCAGATGATATCAACAAGACTACCATAGAATGTTAGAGGTTGTAAGGGACTTCTAGGGATTGAGTCCAACCTCCCTGCCAAAGCAGCATCACCCAGGGCATGTCACACAGGAACATATCCCGACCACTTGAGTTGATAAGAGGAAATTTTGAATTTGACTGAAGACAGTCAAATATGTCAGAGATTACCTAAATAATGTTTTGTTTTTCCTTTAATACTGAGGTTACAACTAGTCTTTCTTTATACTGAAATACACATTTAATTCCATTCATGATCAGAAATACTATTAATTGAAATTACAACAGATTAGCTCAAATCCTGATGCAAGTGGGTTTTTATTTTCATCTATGCACTTATATTCAAATAACAGAATTTGGATCCTGAAGATGGAATTTCAAGATGAGGTTATTGCCCCTCCTCATGAAGACTGAATGCTCAGCTCCCAAATGCAATACAGTGGCTGTAACAGGTCACAACTGACAGAGCAAACACAGGGAAGTACCCAGGATAGAAATTTGGTACATTCTTGGTACAGAGGTCAGCACTTAAAAGCAACCACCATTACTGGTATTTAAAGTAGATAATCAGCCACCAAAAGCTGATTACAAAACAGAGAATAGGATCTACTTATTCCAGTCCTATGTGTGTAATACGCAGCAGGGGCTGAAATTATATTTTAATTATTCTTGTAAACCTCTAAAACACAAGCAGTCAAACAGGTTTGCTGGCCAGAATCCTAGCATTTCTGACTTGAAAGCATACCAACAAGACAGAGAAATGGCCTTTGCTTTACATTCAGCATACATAAATCTAACATGTAGCTCATTAGGACTACTTTACCCAAGTAAAATTCACAAATGTAAATAGATGTTCTACTTACACTAACATACAATCCTGCACAATACAGACACATTCTGCCAGTGCAGAATTCAGCCTACAGAATCTACTTGTATGACTGGCTTTTCTCTTCTCCCACCATGGGCAGCAGAGGCTAAATCCTTAAGCACTATTTCCAAAGACTAAGAACTACAAATCTCTAAGATTTTAATAACTAAATAAGCTCTTCTGAATGTGGATTAAGAACTGTTGAGTTGTAGAAGCATTTTAATTGCTTAGAAACATTAGCATTGCAGTTAAGGCAATTTTTAATACAGAATTTTGCATTTAGGGCAATTAGCTACATGAAAGTTACTCACTTTATTGCAGTAACTGCACATTACAGTGCTTGTGTTGAAAATGTTCTAGAAAACTTTTGCATTACCATGGCTTCTGATTCATTGATATACCATTTTTAACCTAAGCCGAGTAAGTCCCTATGTTGTCACATGGTACTTTCATGCCTCTTTCTGTTTAAGTAATGGATGGGTGTCAATACAGAATCACAGACTGTCAGGGATTGGAAGGGACCTAGAAAGATGATCTAGTCCAACCCCCCTGCCAGAGCAGCATCACCTAGACCAAGTCACCCAGAAATAGATCCAGGTAGGTCTTGAATGTCTCCAGAGCAGGAGACTCCACAACCCCCCTGGGCAGCCCCTTCCAGGCTCTGGCACCCTCACTGGGAAAAGGTTTTTCCTTGTGTTTCCCCTAAATCTCTTGTGCTCCAGCTGACTCTCATTGCCTCTTGTCCTGTCACTGGATGACATTGAGAAGACAGTAAGTCAGCCCTGATACCATAAAGATACAGCTAGAAGAGTTGATAATGAGAAAATATGGCCAAGGAGAGGACTTTGGAGGGTGTCCTGGAGAGAGTAGATACCACTCTGTAGAATACAGGGCATCAAGAAGCAGTAACTACTTACTAAAAATAACTTGCATTTATTGTGCTGTTCCTGGGCGTGTGACAAGGGAAAAACAATAGTATATTTTTATCTACAAAGTTCAAAATTACATTAAACAATGCATTTGCTCAGTTTTAGTATTACTGCTATTTCATCCTGACAACTAGACAGACTCATATCTGAATCCATTTAGGCCACTATGTAGAAGATAATGCTTCTGGGGAACTGTATGAGAAATATTAACACTCAGATCAATAACTGAAAAAGATATGGTATGAGAAAGGTGATGTGAGGAAAGCAGGCAAGGTCATCTAGAATTTAAAAGGAGTTGTTAGCAATTTGGAAATTAGTGACTATACAGTACAACAATTACATTAAGCCTTACAGCAACTGTACTAATATATCTGTTCCATCCAGGTTTTTACTGTTTGAGTGGTACTGACATGACAGATTTGTACTGAATGAATGACAAAACCAAAACATACAGTAACCAGCTAAATACTAGATGTATAGGGTTAAATTCCACATCTCAGAATGCAAATTTCCCACTCTTGATACATGATAAAAAGAAATGTAAGTTACATTCTCTGTTATCAAGTTGAATAGTTTGCTGTTCAGGGGGATTAACTTTCTTTATAAAACAAGCAGACTGAGTATATCAAGTTTCAGCTGGATATATTATTACATTGAGAAATGCATTTATCTTGTTATGGATTACATTAAAACAACATTAACACAAAATTGTCCTTCAAACCATGTGACAGTCTCCACTCTCAGAAGAAGACTAAGATTGCAAGTTGTTAACAGACAGATTTTATGGATTTAAAAACAAAATCACATTGTTTCAAGCGAGTTTTGCCAACAAAAGGCCCAATACTGAACCATTTGAGTGTGTACTTCAGTGACCATTCAAGAAATAAGTAATTTCAAAAAATAATTAGGAAAATTTGTTAGTTCAAGATCCCCACTAAGAAAACATGGGTGCAACAGTGTTTTAGTCTAGCACCAGAGTTTTGTGTGTGTCTAATGCTGCTGAGCTGCATCTGGGAGGGAAGGTGAGTCAACTGCCAGCAGCAGAGCAGAAGGGGCTGTTTAAGGCAGGCAGGTGGGTGGGTAGAAGTTGTAGGACAAGGTGAGCAAGGAGCATCATGCAGTCTGCTTTCCCTATACAAAATGAGGCATGCCATAGCCCTAATCCAGTTCTATTGTGAATATGAGGCAGGCTTATTTTTCCTGTCTGCATTCCACTCCAATTTGCTTTTCATAAGGAAAAAACAAAAGAAAACAATAAGTCCAGAGTAAAACAGTAAAGGGCATGCTACACTGAGAAGACAAGTTCTGTCTTCCTATGTGTCTTCAGTTTCTTAATGGGAACAGGGATGGCTCCAGTCCGACTGCACATTAATCATCTGGATTCTTTTGTTTAAACTGTAGGTGAAGAGAAACTGTAAATAACAAAGTGACCAAGTGACCCTTAACACAGATTCCCATCCATCTCCTCTCTATTGGCATTTAATTCTTTCCTTAGCAGCTGAAAGACAAGCTTTTCCTTAACACTACAAAGAACTTCACCACGTACATGCAGAATTCTAAGCAACAGTTGCTCACTAAACTTGAGGAAAATCCCACCATGAATTGTAGCATCCAGTGCATAAATTTTAATAAGAATTCCAGGATATAAAATTAATTATTTTCCTGTCAAGCTGATGAAGCTTAGGGCATACTTGGCTTACTGAATAAAAATATTTTAATTTTAAAAACAGTATTATTGGTTGCAAATGTCATGCTAAGCTGCAGAACTGCAAGTTTCTTCATGAATAATGGAGTGAGGACACAGGTTATCATGCTCTTTTCCCAGTAGTAACTGTAGGTTAAATGGCATTTACAGTATCCACATTTAAATTCTCAGATAAAGTGGATTATAGAAAGTTTAGTCTTCCCTCCCATGACAACTCAGTAGTCAGTCTCTTTTACCCCAGCAGATGCAAACATTTGTCTCAGTAAATAGGCTTTTGACAGCTATGGTTTTGTAAAACTTATGTGTCACTCCCTATATGGTTTGACTGAAAGAGATTTCAAACAGATGCTTTTCTGCAGCAGTTACACTTATTTCTCTTCTACACCAGTACCCCAGATAATACCAGGAAAATGCCTGGGAAGCACATCTAGGGGTTCTGTGCACATTTCCAACACCACTTCCAGATAGCCAAATTACATAAACTAAATGTACCAAGTGCTTCCAAATTATTTTGGCATTAGCTTAGATAGGTTAGGCAGTCTTTCAACCCACATGCAACTGAGGAGGGAAGGATGATTCCAGAAACAAAGCCTTCTGGATTTATTTTTTTATCATATCTAGACCTCTCCCATGGAAAGCAGAACATACAGCAGATGTAGCTTTAGATAAAAGCTTGGTGCTTGAACCTCCTCTTACTTTCCAATTGGGCTAAAAATCACACACTAGCCTATCCAGTCAACTTACAGCACTGCAGTAACACCAAACATCATCTGCAGGTTTCCAAATACACATAGAATTAGGTAAGTTTCTAAGCACATCTTTTTAAGATTTATTTTTTTTTAATGCACTGTCTTAAACAGGGATGCTTTATTCCTCTAAGCCTCTCAGTAAGCATAAGGCCATTTTACTTTTTCAACACAGGCATGTTCACAAATATAAACACAGTATCTCCCCTCTGCTCACCCCCCCTAAAAAAAAAAAGTCAACTGTTATAAAGGTGAAAACAATGCTGCTTTTACCCAAGCCTGATCTTGTAAAAAGGTTTGCCACTCAGTATTTGGAGTAGCAAGTCCTAATCTAAATTTAAATAAAATCAAAGTGTAACTGTTCTATGTCAAGGTTACTGAGTTGATTTTCTTAAGATTAGCTAAAAAAGCAGAAAACATTTTAATGCACAGCAAGTAATGGAAGCAAAGCACAGTGATTCTAACCACTGAGCCACAAACCATACAGGGAGTCATGAGAAAAGTCACTTGGCAATAAGAGTCATTCTTCAAATAGAAAATTATCTGGAGTTTGGTTTTTGTTTGTTTTTGGCTGTTTTTTTTTTCCCCTTCAGGCATAGCAGACAAAGTTACTCAGTTCTAAGATGTCACTGCCATTAAAAATGATGGATCATTGGGATGACTAATTAAGATTTGGTAAGAATGGTTCTTGACTTCCAAAAGTCAAGAATACCAGTCTCTGACAAGCATACAGTAGTCAAAATGTTGTCTTTTGAAACAAAGGGAATAGAAACAGTGGTTTCTCAAGGGAAGTTGCTATAGTTTGTGTTCTAAGATTTAGTCCAGATGCCCCTTGCTCTCTGCAAACAGAACCATGAAGATCGGATCACTCAAAGGACCAGTGAAATGTTTCCAAGTTTAATTAGATGTATCATGCTAATCACAGAAAATAACTGTAAAAATACAGGAAGAAAATAAATCTATGACTACAGTCTTACAGTTTGTAGGTATCAGGCATGGCTCAATTCTCCAGTATGCCTTTGCCATTAAAAAGACAGGGAAATAAGGAAAAGGCAGGTAGAGTCTTACCGGAGTCTCAGCTTTCACCTGGGATCGTAACTTCTCCCTCATTTCTTTCTCGTTGAATTTGGCACTTCTTTTTACATAGACTCCTCCATGCTAACAGAGAAAAAACCAAAGTATTAAATTAAGTAGTTTAATGTAGAATAGTTGATAGAAGAACAAACAAGACAGCAATGACAAGTCACCTTTATGACTCATGTTGCAAATTACCCACAAAACATTTTCTCCTAAGATGAAAGCACCTGAAATTAATTTTACATTTCCATGTATTCAAGTTCACAAAATCTGGTTAAATAAAGATAAAATCTAAAGGGGAAAAAAAAAAAGAAAGAAGAAAAAGACAAGGCATAAGACACTTGAAGTGTCCTGCTTAAAAGTGTTAAATAATTAACTGGAAGATGGCAGTGGAACTGACCCCAGGGATCTATGTATTCCCAACACTGACAAGCAGTTTAACTTGTATATCAAGGGAAAAAATCACACAACTGAAGCTACTCATATACAAGTATTTATAGGTCCATGCTTTCAATTTTATGTGCCTGCTCTTAAACAGTGAGTAATGGGAAGACTAGCATTACCAGTATCAAACTTCTACATACAAAATTTATGAATAGCACAAAAGTAACTAGCATAGGTCTTAAAAACTTGCATGCACTTTATTAAAGAATCATAAAGGAGATATAAATCAAGATAATAACTGAGTAATAAATAGCACAAAACCTTTAGAAGGCAAAGGATTTTACAAACGTGTTTTTAATGAAAACAACTGTAAAAAGTTACCATTTCCTGAAAAAGATTAATTTATAACTTGTTCCACAGAATTTAACACAAAAAACTGCAGTAAGAGGAGTATGTCAAAGTACACACAAAGAACTAAAATTTGCCTCATCATTTCCATCTTTCTTCACTTTATATACAGCAAGAGGATGTGAACAAACATGTTCCACAATGAACTACTGATACAATGAATTCTGAAAAACAGTAATTAAAAAATGTGCCTCTGAATAACAGAATCTTGTTATTAAGGTGCATCATTTAAATGGGTTTTCTAACTAATTTCCTAACTTGGTAATACTCTTTTCTGCCCACCCTCATGGTTGCCATTAGGTTTGTCAGAAAATTTCTGCCCATTTATTGTTTTACATGCTCTTAACAGAAAGGATTAAAATGACTAAAAGCTGGACCTCACTGAAGCACTCAAATGTAGAGACAGGGCTGGTGGTGTGTGCAGGGAGCTATGGTTTTATTTGCATGGCATCAACATGAAACACGTTTGAGGGGTTTTAGGAGGAGGCAAGAAGAAGAGGCAGTTCTACAGTGTGCTTTCAGTCTTTGCTTCTCATGGCATCAGAGACAGCCATGCAGCTGCTTATCTAGGGGTATTTGACAGAACTGTTCCATTGGTCTCCAAAAGCTGCAGTGAAAAGGAACAGAAAGTCAATGGTACATTAACTCCACATTAAATATTCTGTCTTAACATTATTGTCCGTGGTTCTCTTCCAAGGAGAAGTAGCCAGCAGCAACACTCAGCTGGCCTGCTGTGGCTGGCAGGGTACCAAAACCAAGAAGAGAATCCCAATCCACCAAGCCTGGCCTCTGGCAGGCTGGAGCATCCTATCAGCACCATCCCACAAGCAGTTTACCAGTGCCAGACAGATAATGGCACGAACAGAAAAACATTCAATCAGCTGTGCAGTAAACAGAAAGCCCCTCATTATCTACACACTCCACATGGAGGACTGTTTTTAAGACCTGACAGCATTAGAGGGAAATGGAGGTCTTATTCTGCACAGTGATGCTGAGCACAGGGACTGCTTTCAGAAAGGGCAAACTCAGTCTGGTGTGAAAAATAGTGTCTGCTACACAAGACCTCAGTGGACTTGGTCAGTCATGGTTCTGTGTGAGCTGAGTTAGGACAAGCTTTGATAAATGACAGAAGTCTTCCCACATTTACCAAATAGCCAACCAGCTGCACTAAACTCTGAAAATACTGAATCACCTTTTCCCTGTTTAATTTGTGAACTTGCAGAAATCAAGTTACTATCATACAGTTTGCATTGGGACACCACAACCCCCAGAACAAGTTGGGTGTCCCCACCTTAGGCTTTTTAATGCTCAGAAACAGAGCTGTACTTCTTAAATAAATAGAAGTATAGAGCCATGAACCAAGAACAGACAAATTGTAAGATCACCATATTCTGCATACAATCCAACTACATAAATATGTCACCTCCCCTGTGGTGCAGGGTTACAAAGCTAAGGAGAGGCAAGATGTCACACTAGCTAAATATTTGGCTAAACCTCAGTAACAACCAAAGGGGTACACAAGCTAATGCTGAACAACAGAAAAGACATAGTTCCTATGTTAAGAAGTTAAGCAAACTCTGAAGTATGAAAATATTTATCAAAACTATATCCCAGGCTCACCAGGTGGTATAAGATGAATAGCAGCTAACTGCATTTTGGTGAAGAAAGATAGGCCAAACTTTTTTTTTTCCATATCCACCCAAAAATAATAAAGCCATTTTAAGAAAAGAAATAGCTCTACCTAATAAATCAAACCTGGAAAATAACAAGTTAATTTAAGTGTTTGTTTTTTTCTTTTCTTGCTATTAGCTGCCTCCAAAGAAGAATGCTAGTTATGCAATTGTATATACCTCAAATTCCCCAATTTGTATTGCATTTCCTTTTCAGTAAGAGATCAAATATATGACTGCTTTTCAAAACAGATTTCTGGAAGTACTGTTTTTAAGGTTAGAATTTTTTTCCGCTGCACTTTAAAAGCCCCTCTCTCAGTCAACAATGGATTCTGTTTACAAATATACTTCCTTTGTGCCTGAATTTCACTCTCCTGGACATCCAGACCACGTTTATTTCCAAACAGGATGTTTACCTGAGGTAGGGAATATGAATTCCGTGAGCATGGCGTAATTCCATGGCTCTGGAAACTTTTTAGTGGAGTGTAAGTGACATCACTGACAGAACATCAACAGGAAGGGCAGGAAGTGTTTTATGTTTTTGCACTGTTTGGTGTGATAAAAACAATAAAAATACCTATTAGCTTGCACTGCAGTCCTGCTGCATCCCGTCTCAGGCACTTCAATGTGCATCATCACTGTAAATAAGCTGCCTTTCATTTGTGTCACTGAATTAAATATAGCTAGCTAAATAATCACTCCCCACTAACCTTGTAGAAGATTAATACTTTGAGGACTACAAAGTTGAACAAATTTAATATATATGTTTTGATGAAAAATGTAGTCTAAATTCAAATTAATTTCCACAGGAACCTTTTTTTTTAACAGTCAGTGCAGCAGTCAGGAAACTGAGTGGTGGATATTCCAGACAGCAGCAGTCATTTTCCAAAATCTTGAAAAAAACCCAGTTCTGGACACCTAGTGATAGTGGATGGAATATACATCCTGTCTGCATTTTAATTAAAGCAGACTTACATTACCAATGTAATGACTACAGGCAAGGACAAAGAGTAAAATATTTCCATGCAGCAGACAGGTCACTTTAGTGGAAGAAACCCACAGAAAACCAGAGTAATTTGTGAAAATAAGTATTACACAACAGAGAAGTCCATGATCTCCAAAGAGATGCTCTCAGTGAGGTATGATAGTTTGTAACCATCTTTACTTACTTTAGGGGACTGGGACAACAAACAAACCAATAAAGAGAAATTGTGAACAGTTTTCTTCTTTTCTTTGCAGCATATTCTTTTGTAAAAATAGTGATTTTAGAAGAAAGGATGGGAACCACCCATGCTCCAGACTAGATTTATAGCCTACTTGCTGTCTAAGGCACTCATCCAGAAGACAACAAATATTATCAAGCTGAAAAGATCAAAAATATAAAAAAATATAATTTTATCTCATTTTTATATAGAATCAGTCCTGCTTTCAGAAAACAAACAAACAAACAACAACACAACAAACAAAGAACAAGCATGAAAAATTCAGAGAGGATTTCATGGGAGTAAAGCTATTTGTGTAGTTCTCTACCATTTCAGTTTAAAGATCACATCCACTCAATATGTTGGCTGTACAGTGACCATGGTCCAGTGTTTCCTCAGTATTTGTGTAATACTGACCCACATCAGGTTGAGCTCTCAAGCTAAAAGGAACACGAGGAGCATTATATAGGAAGAGGAGAAAGTACCATAGAATGATAGGGGTTGGGAGGGACCTCTGGAGATCAAGTTAACTCGTGCTGCCAAAGCAGGCCACATAGGAACAGATCCAGGTGTGTCTTGGAAGTCTCCAGAGAAGGAGACTCCACGTCTCTGGGCAGCCTGTTCCAGAGCTCCCTGTCACTCTCACTGTGAAGAATTTTTTCATCATATTGAAGTAGAACTTCTTGCTACCTACCACAGGGCACAAATGAAAAGAAGCTGGCCCCTTCTACTTGACACCTGCCCTTCAGCTATTTGTAAACATAAGTAAGGTCCCCTCTGTCTTCCAGTCTTAACAGCCCCAAGTTTCTCAGCCTTTCCTCATAAGACAGATGTTCCAGTCCCTTAACCATCTCTGTAGCTCGAATAATAGGAATACTCTTAAGACAGGTTTTTGCTTAACTGAAGTCCAAAGCAAAACCACTGACACTTTCAGGGAGGCTGGGATCTGCTTTTGCTCCATACTATGTCAGTGTTCCTTTTATATTTTGCTAAAACCAAACAACTGGAAAATAACTATACCACAGCAATGGCAATTTGCTCCAATTTGTAACATGAATAAAAAAACTCATACGTGGAGTCTGTTTATACCTACTGCTCAGTGGATATTTGGACTGCAAAAAGAACCAAGTTCTAGCATATTCTGAAATGCTTCTAATACCCTCTAGAGTTTTTATTCCAGTAATAAACACCATCCCCATAAAGTATTCATTTAGAAAACTGCTTAACAACTCTCTCAATGAACCTATCTAATGACACCGAGTGAAAGCAGCTATTTTCACCTTCAAATACACAAGTGCAGGCTCAGAACCACACCTTCCCAGTGCATATGGTAAACAGAGACCAACTACACCTTGCATATTTGATCCACAAGCAGCAAGCAGCAAGTGAATGGGCTCACCTGTGAAAAATACCAGCCGTAGAGAGGGAGCCATTTTAACCCATCCTTCAAGACATAGCGGACGTGGCCGAGAGCGTCCTGCCGAATGGCCAGCATGTCTGCAATGATCCAGTCCACTGCAGAGACAAGACAACAACCTGCTTTACTTCAGCTAGGTTTTAATCATCACTGGTGAAACAATAAGCTTGTGTTACTTTATTTACAGTAAATAAACAAAGCAGAATTTTTAAATCTATAGAAGTGCGAAGACAAAACAAAAAAAAAGAAAATTATAACCCAACAAACCTGTACACTGATGATTTGATAAATATATTACATTTTCTTTATTTTTTGGCAAATCTCCATAGATTATTACCTGAAAAAAAAAAAAGAAAAAAAGAAAAAAGCAGTGTTAATTCGTTATTTTCAATGCGTTAGGCAGTGATGAGATCCAACTCAGTACTTAGCTACTTACTGGAAATCTGCCAGCACCACTCACAGAAAAACACCCTTATCACAGTATCCATCATGCATACAACTTATCAACAAAGCAGCTATTAATTCATTAAGAAAGCCATGCTGTTCTTGTGCCTCAGCCCTAAAACTGGACTCATGGAAGCTGACCTACATCCATAAGATCCCTGCATTAATATAATTAAAGGTAACGAGGAATAGTACACATGTACAAAATCACAGAATCATATAATGTTGGGGTTGGAAGGGAGCTAGAAGATCATCTAGTCCAACCCCCCTGCCAGAGCAGGGTCACCTAGACCAAGTCACCCAGGAACAGATCCAGGCAGGTTTTGAATGTCTCCAGAGAAGGAGACCCCACAACCTCCCTGGGCAGCCTGTTAAGAGTGCTCTGTCACCCTACCCATTTCCAGAAGGTAGCTGTATTAAACATAACACTCTCCTTCAAAAAGCAAAGTGTTTTTTAGAAGGTTTATCTGCTTATCATCACTTCCCTAATCTAGACCATCTGGTAATTTTATCAGGAAAATCAAACTAATATTCAGATGTTGATTAGTATCTTCTAGTGTGCAGAGTCTTGCCTCTAGGAGCATCACTGGAAAATCTGCCTGGCTCCCAGCTGACTTGTGATACTGGATGCCTAACACCCTACATAAAGCCATATGTTTTACATTCATGCTGTTACTTTGAAAACACAAACACACTGTAGATCAAATTTTGTTTTCAAAGCAAGCAGCCAGGTATTGGTAAACTGAGATATTCAGTAAATATGTCAACAAGAGATCATCCACTGTACTGTAAAAAGAACATTCATAATTCGATTTTTCTTTTTTTTTTAAGGCATGCATAATAAATTTTAACTCAACAAATTTGTAACAAATCAGCTGACAAGCATGTTCTGGACAGTATCCACGAAATTCAAACAAGATTTTGCTGTAGGAGTAGTTTTCTCATTAAAACTCCAGGAAAATGTATAACCTTACTGCTGACACTAGGTGCTGCACAATATTCTGTGCAAGGTAGCAATCAGAGCATCTAATCTTAAAGCTTATGTACAAAAATTCCATTGAAATAAAGAAGTATTTTGCCACTCTCACTTCTGGATTTTAAGCTTGATTTTTCAAGTGTACACAATGCTACACATTAGGTCCATAAATACTGTTTTCTTTGATTTCAAGTTAAGACTGCTAAGGAGTTTCTGGCAAAGACTGTTTTAGAGGAAGGGAAAAGGCCCAGTACAAGTCACTAAACCACAAGGTCCTCAATGCTATCTGTGGTTTTTTTATTGTACAAGAAAATAAGAACAATGGGAAAACAAAATCTGCCCTTAGACACTTTAAAAGCTGTTCCACACAAGAAACACGATTTGAAATACACAATTTATAACTTAATGCACAAAGTCAAAATCTGAGTGTAATCAGACCCACAATTCAAAGCCCTCACTTGTGACTATTGCATAAGTAGAAACAACTATAAAGGATGATTCCCTTAAAAAAACCATGTAGGATTGTGTCTGCCAAACATAACAGTTAATCTGTATTATTTTTTATTTCAGTACGATTGAATGTAGTTCCCTTTGCAGTCCCAGAGGAATATTTGCTTATTGTCATTGTAAATAATTTCTATGTCCAGCATTACATATTACCATCAACAGTTATTTGTGTTTACATGTAATGGATGTACATATTTTACTCAAGATAAAGCATGCAGCCATACTCTTGTACAAAACAACAACAAAGATTTTTAAAAATACGTATTTCCCTAGTTATATTTTTATATATATATAATATTTTTATATATAATCAGTTCTCTTTAAACACTCACAAAAAAAGGGTATTTTCTTCAAAGCAAAGGAAGTAGTGAGAAAATCTGAAAGCTCCAATTTGTTTGCTGAAATGGCTCAGCCTAAGAGGATGCAGCAGCTTTAACTGCAGCATCGTTCACTCCAGCACTGCCTGTTCCAGTAATCTGGAGAAAGGCTTTGCACAGTTCACTGAAGGCCACTGAACAACTATTCATGCACTAGACATTCACAGCTAGCAACTGAGAGCTACAGACTTCAAATACAGCTCTTACTACAGCCAGGGAAGAAAAGCAACTTCCAACCTGCATTCTCTAGAGGCTTCTTCAGAAGACACCTACTCTGTGGCAGCCACAGAGCTCTCCTTTGGAGAAGAAGCATTTTTGCTTTGTTGTATTTCAGGGTTAACAGTGAAAAGATTTGAATCTTGCAGAAATGTTGCCCTTTTCCCTTTGAGATGCTGTCTGAAGAATTCACCCACTTGTGGATAAGCAGTGGAAGAGTACCCTCGGGGCAAGCCTTCAATTTTTGCCAATCTGATGCTTTTTAGGTGAACCACAGCAATGCCACAGCACTCTTCTTCAGTTGCCAGAAAACCTCTGACTCCCTGCTGGTTTTTGTAGCTAACTTGGCACCTTTCCTTGGGTGCAGTCCCTGGCTCCCAGCTCTGCTGGTGCAAAAGGGATCAGGGGACCACAGCAAAGGCAAGCACTTGAGTGATTCACCAGAATGCAGAAACAAGTGTCTACAGTGCTGGGCTGCATGAATCCCCCCCTTTGAAGCAACCCACAGAGACAACCCAAAGCAGGTCTTCCCCACCTTTTTACAGAGCAGTGCTGTCAATCTCAATTCAGTGAGGTCTCAAAGGAAAAGTGGATGTCCTTAGATTCCCTTCTGGAATCACACAATTTTGTGGTGAGAGTGCAGAGCTTGCATCAATAAACCACCAGAAGTAAGTACAAGATACAACTGTGAAGCCAAGGTGCAGCCCTGTGCAAGCTGCTCTGCAGCACTGCTGGAGGGAGGCAGCTGATGGCAAGTGCTCACACTCTCTCCTACTCTGAAAACATGCCCGATGACAGAAACAGTCTTTTGAGCTTCTAGGGAAAGTACCTTAGATCACAGAATCTCTTTGCCCTGTTTGACATAAAATGGGGCAGGATGACACCAGGATACAAATGTGGAATTTATTATTAACGAATTACTTTGTTTTTTCAGATTTCCTGCTATAGAATTTTCTTCCACAGAGACACTTTTATTCACATGTAACAGACACAAGTGTCACTTGCCCACAGCATAAGGAATGACAGTAAGAGAGAAGAAATGACTTCCTTGTTTTCCTACTTTGTTGCTTTTTCTCTAGATCAAAAAGAGAAAAATTATTTTTAAGTACATGTAAAAATACCTTTAGGTCATGTACAGTTTTTAGGGAATGGTCATATTATTGCTACACCTCATAACCTCTTTAACTAAAGAGACTAGTTGCTCAATAAAAAACTGAACAACTCTGAAGACTGCTGCTCAAGCTCAGCATCAAACCATAAAACCACCATTTTATTGAAGCAGAGAGTTCACTCAAATATTCTGCAGCAATGTATTTTACTGGGGTTCAGTGAAGAAAACCATTGCTGAGACTGAGCTCTGGGGAATATTGAGAAGATTCCTTTATGTAATTAAATAAAACATTTGATTGAACCAGAAAGCAGAGAACTGAAAAAAAAAAAAAAAAACCAACAAAAGAAAACAACCCATCTTTTGGACTTCTAAATTGACAAACCATTATAAACATGAGTGGTCATGCTTCATTTGACTGCACTAGTTAGATGTATTAGTCTAGTTCTGATCATGACTAAAGGCTTCTGTTTCTCATCCAATTTAAGGAGAACTGATGCCTGAATTAAGGGAAAACTCCTGGAAAAATCAGAATCAGTAAAATCTTAAATGAAAGGCAGTTACCTTGTGAGCGAATGAAAATATTAACATTTATAATGAAAAGCATGTCAGTAAGAATACAGCTTTAGATTCATTCTGTGCACATATGACTTATTTATAATTTTATGTATTTTATATAGAAGAGACTTGCAAATATTTTGGCTATAAGAAACCCTAATTTTCTAGATTTTTACAACAAATCAAATAAATTTCACTGCAGACAGGCCATCTGAATAAAAATCTTGGTAGTTTCACAGCCATCAGTTTAGTGAAGGAAGTTATACCAACAGCAATAACTACCACATTTATTTTAGAGCAAAAGACTGAAGAGTTTCATACAGGGAAAAGATAACTAAGAAGTATATACTCAGAACACCTATCTACAGCAGCAGGCTAAATGATGTGCCAACATTCCCTGTTACTCTGAACACTCTTAACAGGGTTCCTGTAGTTCTGTAAAATCCCAGAGCCCCCACAGATCCACAGCAGGAATGAGACACCTGCCAACAGGTGAGCAGGATCCTGTGTTTAACTGGACTAGTTTTTTCAGTGCCCCACACCTGCCCACAGCTTTCAGAGATGCTGCAGAGGACCAAGATGTGAAGGATTTAATCCTAGTGTAGCATTAGGCACCTTTCCTTACAGTCCTCCCCAAAGCCTCACACACTGATTTAGAGCAGAACATAAAAACAACCCAACCAACCCAACCACACCAGTCTAACACCTGACCAGTGACATGTATAGTTTTGAAACTTGTTATTCAGAGCATGATTCAGGTGGTGATTATTGTTAAGAGAATGTGCATGTGGTAGAGCAAAGTAGTTCTAGAAAACAGCCATAACTGGAACATTCAAACTGAGCAAAATGTTAATTTCAGAGAAATTAAGTTTTCACCGTACCAAGCACATCAGGGCAATTTCACTCATTTTATGCTTGTTTAAATAACAGACCCAGACTGACTTCAGCAAAACCACTCCAGTGGTTACCCATGTGAAACCAAACCAGAAGCAGGAGCTCTTAGCATCTAGTGGAGCTAAGTGCTGCAGAAGGGGATATACACAACCTGTGATACTGAGACTGCCAGCTTTGATTTGACTGAATCTAGTCCAGGGAAAGCAGTTGTAGATCTTAAATCCTCTTCCACCCTAACACACTGCTCATTGCTGTTAGAAGGTGCATCTATGGAGCAGGGATTCTCTCATCTGAAAACAAACTGCTAAATCATCTTTTTAAAAGAAACAAGGGAGAAATGTGTAGAGCTGAACAGACATTCTGTAAATGGAGTTTATGTTACAACTCATTATATTACAGAGGCATCATAATTTATTCCCTTTTGGTTTGTTTGTTTAAACAGTGGAAATGAAAAACTGTTTCGGTCTTGCTGAAAGAAAATAGTGGGACTTAGTATCAACATAATTTTAAGGTTTTGGCATCTAATTTTTGAATAAATCCTATTTCTGCAAATGACCTGCTTTTGATACAGTGCAGTTGTGACATGGCCCATGGGACAGCCCACACCTACAATCAGAGACCACATGTAAAAAATCCAAGTTAGAGCATCTAAACTTTTATCACAACTCACCAGTAATTATTTTTTTTTATAATGAGTACTGCACATATTTCAAATATAGCAAATGTGAAAGGAGATTATTTATAAACTGAGATTTCAACAGGAGGGTTTTCTGAACATCTGGCATCTTGTTATCATGCAAAACCTGAATGTGCCTCCCAGCACAAGAGTGCAAGAAGTATTCCACCTGTTTCAATAGGAATGAAATAGTCTCCCCTACCAGCTCTTGGCACCTCTTAAGACTTCTCACAGATTGCTGTAATTTCCTTAAAAGAAAGGAAAAGAGTGACCCACATTTTATGTAGCTATTGTTAACTTCATTCCTCTGTAGTGGAAAATACATCACAACCATGCTCTGTTCCATTCCACCCCTGTAAAATCCAGCTATGCTGCCTTGGTATATTAAGCACATTCTGGAAATGTTAGCCTCTGCACCTCACACCAGCCAGAAGCAGGAAACCTCGTGGCAGCCTTCCTGGAGTAGAACTTTGCTTCCAAATGCCACAGACTCCAAGGAGGAGTTGATTGTATCTTTATTCATAATACTCCTACAAGCATTTGTATCAAGTACAGACAGAACTGGTGTGAAGTGATCTGAGTCAACACGCATGGGACAAGGAATGCTTAAGAAAGATCTATGAATGCTTAAGAAAGATCTAGGAATGCTTAAGAAAGATCTAGGAATGCTTAAGAAAGATCTATATCCTTCACATGTGACTGGAATAACATTATTGAAAACTCCTCCACACAGTTTTCATTAGTACTTAAGCACTATGGCCTTTCAAGGTGAGGTAAAGAAATCATAACACAGCAAAAAAACAACACTCAGGGAGTTATCTGAGCTAGCTGCAACTAATCTTGCTCTGGATCTGAACACAGTAAACTTCAATCAGCCTGAAAAAAATAGCAACTGTTATAATTATTGCAATGTCTGCAGAACACCACAGCATGTGAAAGAGCCACTTCACCTGCAACATGCTGGGGGCTGTAAACTATGCCTGGTTATGCAAAAAGAAACACTGATGCCCTCAGATGCCCAAGCAGCATTACAAAATGGCATGGGATAACTCTTCAAGTCAATCTGTAAGTTCCAGAGGAAAAAAGATTGCAACTACCATGATATGAGTTCAAAGTTATGAGAAAATTATTTTCCTTCACATCTAGTTATGTGCTCAAATAGAGATTTGACCAAATCATGGGCTGCTAATTTTACATTTAAAAATCAAACTAGCATCAACTATTACTTCCTAGTTATAATAGGGAAGATGACAAGTAATGTGACAGAAATGAAATGAAGAAAAGAAAATGTCCCTGCTTTTTATCCCAAATATCTTCATAGCATAAATTCAAATTGACAGAAGATTAAATAGTTTTCCCTTGAACAGATCTGCTTCCTCATAATTGTAATGTCAGGATCTGAGATCTGAGCCTACTTCATCTAGCACAACTAAACTGAGAAGAAAGGGATACCCTGTAAGCCTGAGGTAAACAGTTTGAAATAACTGGAGTCAAATGTTTAACTACGAATAGAATCTTCTCTTGGCAAGAACAATGTCTGATAGTAGAATTTATCAGGAGACAAAAAACTTCTCAATTAACAATCATTCTTACATAAAGTATCTGGACATATTATGTAAGCAGAAGGAAAGTGCACTGTAAAAACTCCATGGTGCAGTATCTACTAAAATAGTTAAATGCAAAAAGGGACAGTGTATAAAACTCATGGAAGTTTAAAAGAAGAAAGTAGCATTTACCACAATTTTAAATTCCATTTGTATTTTCAAATGTAACAAAGCATGCAAAATCAGGATAACTTATATTAAAAACTGAGTATATTAAAAAAATCTTTAAATAAATATTTTGAGTATCTTACCAGAAAAATTTAAAAAACAAACCATGAGATCATAAAACTTACTGGCCAAATACTTGAAGTCAGAATTTGCAAGTCCATTCAAACTTGCCCTTTGATGCCTTACTTTCTACTTGACCTCTTATGATTTTTATAAATATATGCACCTAATATTAAAATGTAAACAGGCTTAGTTTTAAACTGTTGACTGCTTTAGATAAGGCTGATGGAAAATTTAGATTCAGCTGTCACTTGTGAATCAGAAAACATCTCCTGGGCAAATCTCCACACAAGGCTTCTAATATATGAACCCAAAGAGCAGTTTTGATTCAGGTAGCTGAAACTTATTTCTAAAAGGACTAACAGACCTCAGTTTTCATTTATTTTATTTTTTGTCTATTGGGCAGGAGATGGGGGATGATCAGGACCAGCACCAAATGTGGAATCTCCCCATATTGATTTTTTTTCCAGATTTCCCCCAAGACACATCTGCAGCACATCAGAACTCCAGCTGATATGCCAAAGAACTAGCCATGAAGGAATGCATTTTTAGCTTTGAAGTGATAGTCAAAGGCAGACAGAGCAAAATTTAAGTTATATGCAAATACACCTTCTACAGTACCTAAAAAAGAAAAAGCACAAAGCTTGTGTACCTCATGTATCTATTTTTGCTGCCTCACACCACAGTTGAACGTAAGAGTCTAAAATTAGGCATCCAGCTCAATTTGAAAGCTGCATCCCTCAGGCTCAGCAGGTATCACTTAATTTCTGCTATAACAACACCCAGGACTTTGTTGAATACTATGAAAGATATATATGCCTGGAGGCATCTGTGCATTGAAATCTCTAATGAGATGAGCCAGGGTAAAACCATCTTCATGGAGCCAGTATCACAGCAGAACAATTTCACTGGGCTTCTTTCAAAAGTTTACCACTCAAAAGTGATTTACTTCACTACATTCTTCAGTCTCTTTTCAATCTTTGCCCCATGCCAATCCCCAAATGTCAAATACATGACAAATTAGGATTCCCTTAACCTCTTAAAGTGCCTCACAACAGCTACCAGAGCTTTACAAAGCAGCAACTTGAGCAGGTGCTAACAAGAGTTGCTGCTGCAAACTGCATGGGATGAACCAGGAAAGCACAAGCCCCCACAGGCTGCTCAGCTACCACCTCAGCTTGGAGGTTTGCCTCACCTGCAGCTCTAGCATCTCTACTCAGCTTCCATACCATCACCATCCAGTACTCTCCCACTCCTGAGCTGACAGACTGGGAAGAAAGCTCGGGGAACTCAAGTGGAGCTTCATAAAACCAGGCTCATGACAAAGCACAATTGCAGCACTTTCTTTCCAAGCACAACTGGAGAAGCATGAGAAGTGACATCTCCTTTTGACCTTCCAGTTACAGCATCTGCCCAGGAAATGGGTCCTCATCTTGAGGGGAGTCACCCTGTCACTCACAGCTACTGACAGAAAGTTAAAAAATGAACATTCCCCCTGCCTGGATGAAGCCTGGACATGATTCCTCCCCCACTGTAGAGAGGGAAGAGCCAGGTTCCTAAAACATGTCAATCCACCTCACCAACAGCAACCAGAAGCACCTCCCTGCTCTAAGTACACTGCAACTTGGCTATTACTTACACTGCCTCTTTTACTTCCACCTTCACCTTGAGCCCTCACAGATCTCCTGATGGATGGTTGAACAGGTTCAGAAGGGAACACAGAGTAAGGAAAGATAATCTCTTCTAGGAGAGCTGCTGTCCTGGGACTAGAGGTGGGCACAGGCCTTGTAACCCTCACCTCCAATGCAAACTGGCCGAGAAGACTGGGCTTCCATCCCAAGATCAGAAACCAACTTTCCTCACAAATTTCTTGGGAAGCCAAGCCATGACACACTACCAAGGCTCTACTCCACTGAAAGGCACCACTGAGTTCAGCAGCAGTGTCTCCACAAAGTTTTAATTTGCTCAAATACTGATTAGTATTCCACCTTGTTGAGACGCAGCAAGTCCCAGCTTCAATACCAATCCAGAAAGCACACCACTTTACCAGGGAACTCCTCTATTATCCATAATAATTGTTAGAAATACTGCAGCTCTGCTAAACAACACTGAGGTAGTGTCTGATTCTCACAGCCCTTTCAGAGTCCCGTAATGACAATGAAAATCAGAATTTCATAATGCCTTTAATGAAAGCACCACTTCCAAAAACTCCTACTCAGCAGGAAGTGGTGGCAGGGAAGGGAGCTGACACAAGCACAAAAGAACCAAATCCATGCACATTCATCCCAGCCATGGATTTATTCATTTGTCAAAACCCTTCAGATGGAAAATGATCCTTTAGGAAGCAGTCCAAGTGATGATTTATTTATTATTTCTTCACTGCCACTCAATACAAAATATCAAACACAACATACAAGAAAAAAAAAAGCTGAAGAACTTTATCTCTCATCTGATCTGAAACATGTGCACAAACACAATAGGCATTGATTTTGTCACCCTGACAGCAAGTGATAGAAGATGCTACAGGTCAGAGATGACTGCACTCATCACATGGAATTACTTGTCCTTCCAGCCCTTCAACCATCCCAATCACAGGTGTATTTGCAGTCATTCTGGTTTTCACAATCAAGATGTTTGTCTCTATGAAACCCAGGAGACCAGACTTCTCTAACACAATAAAGACAAAAGCAGCAACACAACCACAGCTCACAGGTTACTTCATGTTTTAGGAACTCAGGGCCAAGTCAACTATTAGCAGAAGCAAATGCCAGTCCTCCAAAACACACCAATTGCACCTGTTGGTGTCAGTGGCTCATCACTGGTAAGACTGACATCATTTGCTCTCTAGACACTTTTTACACAGAGTTCAAGCATCTCATACATATTCTTCCTAGAAAAAGAGCTCTGCAGCTTAACAGTGGGACAGGTGGGAAGCAACAGAATTGCACCTGCATCAAAAGCAACCTGTGGGCAAAACAGGGCTGCTCTCTCAAAGCCACCTTCCAACAGACTGCATTTACAGATGATCATCACTGGGAGTTTATAATCCTGGAGACTGCTGAAGAGAACTGTCACAATGCCACATATGGATTCATCTGATATCTCTGGAGCTTAATAACAATAATGGATATCTGCTAAACTGCAATTGCAATGACAAATTTACACAGCAGTATAGGATTTCACTTAAATAATAACACTGGTTACCTCGTTTACAGGAAAGGTATGTTCTGGGTTGTTTTTTGTACTCAAAGAGCTGTTGTTCAATTCTCAGCCAACTATCAGCAAAATGCCTATTTTTCATAGTTATCAAAATTCTAATAATATTGGAAAGTCTAAGCATTCCATCTTAGCTCAAGTTTTCTTAGGCTTTGTAAAACAATTTGTTTTGGTTTTAACTATTTAAAGCATTTAAAATATTTTGTGGGGGGTTTTGTTTGTTTTGGGTGGTGGGCTTTTCTAATGGTTTTCTGTTTCTTGTTTTGTTTTGGAAAAAAAAACCAAAACAGCAATCTGACTCAAAATTTAGAAGGGGAAATTATTTACACTATGAGAAAGTAAGAAACTTTTACAGTTACTTCATGAACCACTCTCTAGAACATAAATATTCAGGAAGGGTTCACAGCAATTATAGCTCTGTAATTATGTCAGATCTCAAGTCACTTAAGAGAAAGGAAATTATTTGTCTTTCAGGATTTTCTGTCATTCAAATCAGGTTATCACCTTATTTAGCTACATTTCAGAAACGGAAAGAATTTGCTACAATGATAAAATGCCTTCCTAACATGAACCAGAATTTGTGTTTAACATTTAAGTCAAGGAGAACAAAGAAAGAAGAATATGTTTGTGCATAAGGTTTTAAGGGGGGAGACTCATTTAGATACTTGATAGACTAACATCAGATGATACATAGAAACATCACTTCCTGACAAAAGTAAATAAAAAATAACTATCAAGACAACAATAATACCTCATTGTCAAAAAATAATCTACATTGATGAGCCAAATCAACTTGATTAGGCCCCCACTCAAACTCAAGACATCTCAAACATACACAGCTGCCTTAGAGTATTATTTTGAAAAGCCACAAATACTCTAATAATAAATCAAAGTATGCTAAACAGTGCATAACAGTAAAGACTTTTTATATAGGGTAAGATAGCAGCAGTGCTAAGAAAAAGTCACTTAAAGCTTTAATGCATTAAGTCACTTAAGCATCTGTATAATCCTAATGACTTGAGGGAGGCTGCACAACGTAGTAAGTATTCTGAAGGAGGAGGTTGCTGGCCTCCCATTTATCCACTCACAAAATAAAAATATTTCAATACACTTCAACAGATTAATTAATAGACCCACAAGAAATGCTGAATTCTTCCCTCCTGTGGCTCTTAAGATGCTTTAATGCTGGTAAAGCCCTACAGCTGCCTTTATGAAGACACGTTACTATTCTTGCATCGTTTTTTGGATTTATTCAATTTAATGAGACTACATGTCTGCATCTAATTACATGCCTTCAACCAGCCAATTCACAGCAGCTCTCAGGTTACCATACCAATCTCAAACACTCAGGCACATGCTTAACTTTCCACTAGGAGTTTCAAGTTAAATGTGCTCAGTGTTTGCAAGAGTAGACCTGAAAGGACACCCTGTTTCTCCTCCTCAAACAAATAGGGGATATCTTCCAGTTAAATGATACACAAGTTTTAAGGATTCTACCTCTTACCTCTCTAAATATGTATCATATTTTCTAAGTTCTTATTTACCTTTCAGTCTCAGTTACTATTTTACTTACCCTGTGGCATATGCCACACTGGTTTTATAGCTCTTAGTTTCCATTATCCTTTATTTCATCTTCATATAAATCATCTCCTCTTAACATCATCATATCATGACAAAGCAGCTCTATTTGAATATTGTCCTAAACTGATCACCTGTACTGTCTGCCACCATTTTTTTTTGTGTGCCTGAATGAAGTTTTATCAGTGCAATAAAAGAAAACAGGTAAACAGATGATGGCTGCTGGTTCTTTTGGTTAGCATTCTCCTTTCTGCATCTTTAAGGCATAGGAACTTTTTAATGTAAGTTCTTACCAAAAGTTTGAAGTGGCTGCTGGTATATGCACTAAATGGAAGTAATTTTTCTATTACAATTTCAACTTGATTGTTTTATCTCAGAATTGGTTAATTATAATACATTGCTACTTTCAGCACCCAATGATGAAGGTGTGTTACTACACATCAAGAGATCTGCAGTAAAGATGCTATATAAAAAAAGTAAAACAAGACCAGCAAGTACTTAATCTGTGGACTATCACTCCCTCTTGCCTTTTTTCTATTTTTTAAGTATATGTAAATCACAAAACCAGTTAAATACTCCTGTTCCTGAACAAGACAAAAAGCATGAAGTTACATGAGCTATAAACTGAATCAAAAGCTTATTACCACTAAAAGATCTCACTTCCATTTTTCATTTGTTCCATTTACCCTGATGTCAAACTGCAACTCTTCTACCTTTGGCTGGCTTTGGGGGTTTCCAAGAGAGTTGGTACAAAGTGAGGCCCTACTGCTGCAGCTTAAAAGTGTAACTCTGGGGAGACCTGGTCTGATTTTGAAATAATGCTTCACAAGAGAATGAATTGATGCTTTAGTTTTAACTATGAAGAAGGGTTTATTTGTACCAGCTCTGTCACCTGCCAGTCAACACATAAGCACTAGTTATTCTTTACTCTCAAGGACCTACAGCTGATGCTAACTTTAAATACACTTCTGTATAGTCAGACAACTCTGGAAGTCAGGTTTGTGCCCAGTAACCAGCTGTCAAATATTTTTTACATGTAGAATTAAAAGTCATTTACTTTTCAAATTGCAGACAAATACATAACCTTGCAAACAGGTAACGCTTTTTGTGATCAAAATGAAGTAGCATTATTTGAACACAAATATTCCTCTAGTCACACAAGAGAGGCCTCAAATCTAAAATTAATAACCTGAAACCCTGAATGTCAATTTCTGAGATACTGAATCATTACAATCCACAGCTGATCTGAAATGTAAGGGCAAAAGACAGAGGGCAGGCAGACTGCACAGCAACCGAGCTGTAATAATTTAAAGTAATCTTATTTATTAAAACACTTGCACGTGTATTAAGCACATTATACTTGACTATAGTTTTCTTATCTGTTGCTAATTTACTACTAGAGGTGTGCAAGACAGGCCACCGGGTTCAAGTGTGCAAAGCGGGCTGCCATTCAAGTGCTGACAGAGCACGACCGGTGTCGCATCCCTTCCGTTTTCCGACCTGCAAAACGAACACAACACCAACACTCCGTGAAAAGCATCAGCAGAGGAGCAGCGGCGGCTCGCCGAGCTTGAGGAAGCGCTGTCCACTGACGATC
>JANHGL010000846.1:0-13755 GCA_024611195.1 Ceyx melanurus
GCTAGTAACTTGCATCTGTGCAAGTTACAGTGCATGACTGTAGTTGCTTGCCCCTCTCTGTTCCTCTGCTTCCTTGGTAATACCTAAAAGACCCTTTGAAGACTTTCTGTAACTTGTGGAATGTTTTTCCTGGTTTCCTGGGGAAATAAGGCTATACCATTAGTCTGTCTGCTACTCTATGGAGTGTCTGTAAAGCATGACACTGAAAAAATAGCTGCTGCCCTATATAATTCTTAAAATAATCAACTTCAATCCTACAGCTTTAATAATCTGAAAGAATATCAATAGCAACAGTTAGATCAAAGGAAGCTATTCCTTTCTGGAATGTCTTTTTTTTTTCATTATTATTATAAATTAAGTTAGTGTTGTTTTTTTAACTCAAAGATAAACAAAAAAATGCCAAACAACATTACACTGGTTAGGAGCTTAAACTAATGAAATAATTCATTAGATATTTACAAGATAAAAACAAATAAAATCAAAAGATGAAGAAGACCATACCTGTGCCCTTGCACGAGTTTCCCTAAGGAGATGCAAGTACTGCTGTTCCAGATACTGTTTTTGTTTCTGCCAACAGCTTTCCTGCACTTTCATCTGTTCAGCCATTTTGCTAAAAGCATCTTCCTGTCTCTGCTGAAGCTCCTTCACAGTATCGGATTTATTCTTACAAACACATTCTAGGTGAGTTATCTGTTTGACAAGTATTTAAAAAGAAACGCTTTTACCCCTCAAAACACACTTTTACTTTAATTGTATATATTAATTTAAGCACAGACTATTCTAGCATAAAATTGGAATTGTAATTTCTTCAACATATTTATTAACACTGAGGAAAGCCTTTCACAACAGATTATTTACCTGAATGTTGCAACAAAACATATTTTGGTCTAATTAATTTTCCTTGGTTTTGGTTTTGCAATATTTATACCAGCTTGCAGGTATCTCTTACCCTGTTAACTTGAAACATGAACTGGACACTTCTTGTATTCTTTTGAAACAAGGTAACAAGCATTAAATCTTGTACTGCTAAATGAGGAAATCTGAGTATATCAGTCCTTTAGCATTTTGCAATGATTGCAAGTTATAGTAAAAAAAAAATTTTCATTTAAATTTTTGTTTTATTGGAAAGCCAAGACATTCTATACATCATTAAATATTAAAATAATTTCAGGACATTTTAGCATACAGAATGTTTTTCTCACAAATAGCTCATTAGTTTATGATGTGTTTTCAACAAGCATGAAGAGATTAACTCTGTGGCTTAAATCTGCAGCTTCTATGCCAACTAAATGGAATGAATCAAGATAACAATGACCTCTAAATACAAATGCCTACACTTTGTTACTAGAGATATCAGCAAGATACCTTCCAAATAGATCACACAAAACTGCCAAAGAAAAATTTTGTTCTCAGAAAGCAGGTTTAAGACAGGTAACAACACTGCCCCAAATCCCTGAAAAGCTGGTAAGTACATGAAACTGCCCTGGAGACCTCACAATTTTGATTACTATACTAAATTAAAAAGCAAGAAACAGAAGCAGACAACTCCCCCAAACACTGCCAACAACATTAACTCCCATTTCCCTTCCTTCTCTACTTCAAAAGGAAAATAGAAATGTATCTCCAATCTGCACTATCCCTATTTTACAGTATCTCTCTTTAGGCCCTAAACATTCTATGATTCTATGATTCTACTATTCACTGACTGTTTGAGTATTGACTAAATGATGGACACTGTCACAGTGATTCTCTGTAACCAGTCCTGTCCCTCACTCAGGCCAAGAGAGTGATCACAAATGCAGCAGATGAGAAACACCCAGAAGGGCTTTTTGCTTTCTATGCCTCAAGAACAAAATGTCACATCAGCCAAGACCTAGAGTCACTTTACTAGACTGTAGGACTGGCCTGATCTATGGGGTAAGAACACAAATTGATATCCTTAGGAGTGGCATATATTAGTATGTGGAGCCAGGTTAAGTAAAAGAGGTCTTTTCTTTCCTAAACATGCATGCGTTTCTGGGGGAAAAGGCCATGTAAACTTATTCACATTAAAATAATTCTGAGAAGTACAGCTTCTCCCTTAAATAAATATTGACATGTTTTATAAAAATAGGTATTTTCTATTGTATTTCTGAACAGAAATTTCATAACCCAAAGCTACACTTAAACAAACAAACAAAAAAACCCTATTTTCTTTCAGATAGTACCCACTGAATCATAAACATACAATTTGAAGATGAGGTTTCTGAAGTAAGCGCATTTTGTTTCTGTTTTATGCTAAAATAAAGACTTGCTTTATTAGTGTAAATGACTAAGTTCTTTGAATTGCTTCATCAGTAAGATTAATTTATTTTCTTTTAATTAGGTCCCTGTGGCTAATATTGGCTAGTACTATTAGCATGTCCTGCACAGAAAGTGGAGCTTAGAGACTTCATAGAGACTTCAGTCACATTTACATGCCCACAGCAATGGCATCAAACTGAGTTGTAGACAAGCCATAATTAATGGTATTGAATTATTAACATCCAAATTCTTTTTGAAATACGATGAATGTCAGTCCTTTTTAATGATACTGTGATGTGGACAAATGTCACTGAATTTAATAGAGGTAGCTGGTGCCTGAGGACACTTACCTTCTCATTAGCCCTGTTGAGGTCTAAGATCAGGGCATCAACATTCTCCTGCAAGACTGCACAAAGCTCACACCAAGAGAATCTATCTAGGATGCCTTCTGGTTGTTTTATAAGCACACAGCCTGCCACCAAACGCTGGTATAAGCTATGGAGAAAGTTTAGCTTCTCCTGAGAAGAGACAAAAAGAAAAATTCACTGATGTATCTGAAAACCATCAAAATCCAAAGATGCATCATATGTGTAGTAATGTGAGCTGCGCACAGCTGCAGAAAAAAATAAAATAAAATAATAATATCTTACACCAAACACAAAAAGCTCATTCTTAAGCCTTTTCTAAATTCCTCAATTCCAATATTTGCAGTCATATATATTAAAGCCAGAGTAAGAAAATAGCTTTTATAAAATTTGTCTCATTAGACATAGTATATAGAAAAAGAGGACTCAGTTGGGCAGTGGTCATAACCATGACCTGATACAGGTAAATATTGCTATTAGTAGATGCAATTTAATCAATCATGTTAACGCTCTCAGTTACATGCAAAATGTAACCACTCCCTGTATATTCATAGCAAGCAGAAAATCCCCTGTGTGGCTTGGCAGCACAACATACTATTCAATTATCACTCTAATGTCTTTTAAAAATTGGTTTTGCATGGACAAAATAGGCTTGCAGCTTCATCAATCATACCTTATTCATTTAAACCGATTTTAGTCAGTACTAAAATTGATGCAAGTTACAAATAAACTTTAAAACAATATCACGGGACACAGATTCCAGTATCTTTTTAGTACACATAAGCAACTTAGAAACTTCAATTAAGAGAAAAAGAGAAAGCTGTACCTTGAAAGCCACAAAAAAAAACATAGCCTATATTGAAAATCAACCACTGTAGAGGTTCCCATTGTTTTGCAGGGCTCTTGAATGAAATTTTAAATTAAGAAATTGTGGATGATAAAGACAGGGAACTACGTTTTTTCTGAGTTTTTACCATGGTACCTAGTTGTATATTTCTCACATTTCTTCCACGGTACTTTAGGCAACAAAATATTGTAGTTCAGATTATTTCAACTTTGTTTCTAGAACTCCAAATTCCCCAAGTAAATCTAGTGTGTGACCATCATTACATTTTTGCTTAAGATGTGATAAACCAAGGATCATAATTATCCATTTGGCATGAAAAAAGGGATCTCAAGACCCAAATATTGATGCACACATGTTGAACGCAACCATAGTGTTGTAGACATGCTGATTTTACATTATAGCCAGGCTTCTATTTTCCTTTACTTTAATCATTATCTGCTGCACGTAACAATTTCAGCTGCTTCATGTGGACACTATTTAAATACCAGACTGTAAAAGAGGTGGAAAAGAATGTTTGCTTTTTACTCTGTTGGCATCTATGTCCAAATTTGTGAAGTAATGAGCTCAATATGCACAACTACAATAAAGAATATTAATTGTTATTGCTACTACAGAACTGCTTTATTATGGGGGTGGGAAAAGCAACAAAATTATCATCTGTAAACCAATCTAAGGGGAGAGACTGTTCTAAAAACAAGGCTTTGTGAAGCAAATCTCACATACAGCACACCACAATGAGCTAAAAGATCACAAATAACAATGTATAGGTTTTGTGGCACAAAGGCAAAACTACCTGAATTCTACATTTGCCATCTAACAATTTCTATGTGAATCATCAATTAACAATGTGAATTCTATGTTCCAATTGTAAAACATTTTTGTTAACTTCCAAGCTGAAAGAAAGAACTAATTGTTCATCATGTGTAGCTCTTTAAATAGACTTAGTTGTTCAAAAATTAAAAAACACTGGAAGGGTAAAGCTATTAGTTCTAATATAGAAGGAAGAAGAATCAGTATGTCCTGAGACTTAGTAGATATTAAATATATATTTCAAAATACATATCTTAAAATCATATTTTCTTGATAAATCTGTTAACGCTAAGAGTAACCATCTGATGTATGTAAATGTATAAAGTGGAGATTAAATAAAGGCTCTTTTTGACAGTCATCTTGTCTCTGGTAATACCTCCATATCCTTCTGGTAATCCCTGGTAAGCTTCTGGATTTCATTCTCAGATTCTGTGGCACGTACTTGCTCCTTCTCCCAGCACTGATGTACATTCTGCAGTTCCACTCTTAAAGTTCCTATTAAATTCTCTCTGTCTGCACTCTCATTGTGCAGACAATTTAACTCTTCATTGGCATTGGCCAGGTTAACCTGAGCTACCTGTAGAACAGAGGCATGGACAAAAAAGCTGGTAAGGATTTATTCTACAAAATTTTACTTAGTCCACTGCTCAGCATGTGAAGAAGTAAACAGTCATACAGCAACATGTGTTTAGAAGACGCCAGGCTAAGCTAACTCTATCTTGTCAGTAAAATAATTTTTAAATGGACAACAGTCCTTCCCCATGGCTTTTAACTAGATGGTATAAAAAAACCCCATCTCTAAGAGTTCAAAGCTCGTGATGGAGTGATCTGCAGAATTCCCTCTGTCCTCAAAACTAAGATGCAGACCACATGAACACAAGTTATCCTCTGTAGAGTGCACAGCTATCAGAACTAGTGAAAACATACTGTAATTTTTGAAGTACATCTCTGATCCATTATAGCTGAGTTGGCAGACAAAAGACAGCTGTTGTTACCCAATGGATTCTTTATCTGCATGGCAAAAAAAACCTGTGGACTCTTTTTGAAGTTTGATTACAGAAAAAAAACTAATAACCAGAAATGGTCATAAATACAGTCACTGTGTTACCAGTACCAAATTTCACAGGGTAAACAAAGAACTTTATATATACTACCCCTTCTAAGCCAAAGGATTGCTGAGATGGAGTAGACTGATACACATGCTTTCCACCCCTATATGAGGTGGACTTCCAGCGCTGCTAAAGTTTGCTGAAGGTCAAACTGAAAGCATTGTTTGTTCTTCATAAATTCATAATTGCTTATATTGGAAATATATTGGGAACAATCCCAAATTAATCAATGACAACTTTTATTCTCCTTGATGAAAATATTAAAATCTTAAAGCAATTATATATTTCTAGGAAAAATATTTTCACCCTGGATCTAGTTTTCACTCATATAAATTTTATTACTAAAAATAAACTAAAAAGTTAAAAAGGTTAGAAACTGGTGTACTGCATAAAGCCCAGCACCATCAGTGTGTAGCACACTGTTTTTTCATGATGAATGCAAGTATCTGTTGCCACGTGCTACAAAAGTTTTAGGCACCTTACAAAGATGTTGCAACAGAAGCAAAAGTTTTAAGTCTTCTGAACATAAAGGAAGTTCAGATCGCATCAGACAACAGGAGATAATATGCAAGTATTAATTAAAATGAAGATTCATTAAGTGTTGCAGAAGTATCTGTGACTAAACTGAAGTGATAAAGTAGCATATTCCAAACAAAAGAATCTGAGAAACACTGAGAGTACAGTCAGTTTGTTTTAGTAGTAATATAATGCACTGCCAGTTGGGAAATTAAGTTTAACCATGTCCTCAGGATGTCCTCACTCCCTTGGCCACTGATGTAACAAGACGGGACACTACAAAAGTGGTATGTCAGCCAAAAACAGAGGCAAATAAAATCCTCATTGAGAAACTAAAGAAAAGAGTTCTCAAGTGTTTTTATCAGTTCCCAGATTGATTTTACTGTAAGAAATTTTGGGCTGCACATTGTACTGCTGTTAAAGATGGATGACGTGATGCTTCATACATGCATTAATTTGACTGATAAACACAAACAACAAAAAAAATAACTAAGGAAAGGACTTCTTTAATAAAATGTGCTTTATATGAACAGATGTAATAAATTTCTCTTCTCCATAAAAACAGTTAAGAAAAATAAAATTATTAATTTTGATATGAAACAATAGTTTGCAAATTGATATATTTCAAATTATTTTAGATGTGTCTCACTGAAATGATCAATTATTTAGTCCAAGGTGGTAACCCCAGAACAAAGTAGCTTCACTGGCTTCACACAGACTTGCAAGGTAAACTAGTATGCTCAACAGAATACAATTGTACAGAGACTTAGCTCTGATAAGAAAAAAATGGTACCTTACATCCTGAAAGACACTTTTTGCAGAGATTCCAAATTTTATGAAACCTTACCTTAAGATCTTGATTAAAAGCATACACTTTCTCTTTGGATATCTCAAGTTCTTTTGACATCTTTTCACATAGAGCTTTCGTTTCCCTGAGCTGTGAAAAATACAGAGATCAAATCGGCTTTTACAGAAAGGCTACATAATCACTTGACTATAGAGGAAGAACTGTGTAAATAAATGTTGAAAAAAAGAAGAAAGGGGAGGGGGGAAGTTGTTCCATTCCTTTGACAGTTTTTATACTCCATGCAGTCTAAATGTGCCATTACAAAAGCACAACATAGCTCTTTCATAATTATTTCAGCAAAACAGCAGTGGCAGAATCAAGTCCACTGTTATCTTCCCCACTTACTTTCAAAAAAACTGACAAAAACACAGACATTGAAATGCATTTGAAAATTGAATTAATTTATATTACCATCTGGGGAGTTTGAGAAAACAAGATTTCAGAGTCTGTGGCCATTTACAGAAACAGTCCAGCTATAAGCATGGTCTCTGCTTTTACTAAGCACTGGGTTGTGCTCACAACTCTGAAAAAAGCAGCAGTGTTCCCAGGAGGCATGGTGACCACTGAACTGTTAGTGGTGTTACAAGCAGCCACCTTAAAGGTAGCTCATGACCATAATATGTACTAGCATCACTTTCTGCTTTCAGAAATACCAACACATCATTATAATCTGTGTCTTTGGTTAACTGATGATGGGGTTAGTAATACGATGTCTGAATAGAAGAAACCTATTATAGTGTGGGCTACATCTGGCCCTTGAACATTAAGCAGCAGTTCAGAAGTAAAATTTCCCATTTACAAAATTTACAAACTACTTTTGAAATTATATTTTCAACTGATCTCAAATCAGGAGACATAGCAGAAATAATTAACTACAGAATACTATTGGAATATTCCCAGTTTATTTGATGGTTTACTATCCAAACATATTCTAGCCTCTGCACTGTACACTAAGTTAAAAACAAAACACTCATAAAACCTCCAGTCACACAAATGACCTAGGTCATTTAATATTAAGCAAAGTAAGTGAAAGGTGACACATGACAAGTTTACTAGTATATTTCATGTATACATAAAGGTGTACATGTACACAATAACTCCAGCACTATGTGGGGTCTTGTTCAAAACCTCTCTACAAAAAGAACCACCACATAATTGCTCAAAAGTAAACCCTTACTGCTGTGTATTAAAACATCCTGCTTTTATTGCACAGTGCCCTTCACAGTCCCTTTGTGTATTATTGTATTATTAAAAAGTTTTATTACTAAACATATCTAATATATAAAAAGCCAAAAGCAGTGTTATCTGTGGGGGTGGGGGTAATGAAGAAGGACAGAGCACTGCCCTTTCTGTGCACTACGAAGGTGCTCAGTGATCTCTGGCTCTGTATGACAACTTCAGGGTCAGTCACACACAGTCCTACTGGGAAGTCTTGTGGCAGGTCATCTGTTGGTCCTGCTCTGCTTGCGATTTATTTTCCTTGACAGTTCATTCTTCTTTCTGTCAGAATACTCTCCTTGCTTTCTTAGCAGCCACCCCCTTGGTCTCCCCACTGCTGTCTCTGGCACAGTTTCACAACAAAGCACATTGCTAAGCCAAAGCCTGCTGAGTCGACTTTTCAACTGTGCTGCCTGTCACGTGACATCCCTCCTCCCAAATAACAATTCACTGTGGGTAATATGTTCCTAGTTCTCTGCAGCTTCCAGACTTGGATCTCAGAAGAGTTTCTTAATAACTATACACATCAGTTCTCTTATCTCACTGGCAAGACCTAACAAATGCTTGCTATTTACAAAAGTAAAAAATATAATTGTTTCCACGGTCACCTATTTTTGCATCCACTGAACACTCAAAGGTCTTGCAGGAGACCACTCTTTTCCCAGTAAAAAGGGCAGAGCTGATACAATTTTCTTGTTCTTTTCTTGTTTGTTGGGGTTTTTAAACGTGACTGATTAGATGGACTATGCATTTGTCGAAACAGAAGACAAAATCCAGGCATGAAAAAAACAGTACTGGTACGTTGCATGTACACCTTGCCTTTCTGATATCTGCCATTTTATCCAAAACTCACGAGTTTGTATGGAAAGCTTAACCAGTGTTTCCCTTTACAGCCTTTAAAGCCACAAATTCATAAAACATTGACACACAAGTGGATTAATTTAATCACATTAGCAATACAAATGGGAAAATGAAAGTAAGATTGTGGCTTTTCCATCAGTGAAATAAAAGCCAGTAGGACTGCATAGAAAACATTATTTTTTTTTTCAAGGGTTTCCATTACTGTCTTAGACAACTTTTCAGAAAGTATTTCACAGTCTTATTCTACTTGAAAAGACCTCAAAATAGCAGCAAAAGGGATTTAATCATAAACCTCAAAAAATTCAGCAACTTTTTCAATGTACAAGGGCATGCACATTTACATAAATGATGTCAGTGACTACTGAGGATCAAGTGTTGCATATTTAGGAACAGCATAGTGTACACTGCCCAACTCTTCAAATACCGTTATTTAACTGAATTCCGATATAAGAGTGTCTTGTTCACCTGAATGTTTTTTTGAAACTAATAACCCAAACAAGTTTAGTATGAGAATTTGAAACCAAATATAGCAGAAAGAAAGAAAAAAAACTCTTTTCCCTGTCACCCCAAGGGTTAAGTGAAACTTCACTGTAGGGCAAGCTTAGAGAAACAGTAGTGATGAACTTGACTTCTTTGGGTATACATGAAGCTGTCAACTCAACATTCCCAATCTTCTGACCTTTTTTACAAGCAAAGCATACATACTGCTGCAGGCCAAAGGCAATACATATAGAGCCAAACAATGCAAGTGTTACCTCATTAGACGTATCTTCCAGCTTGTTTTGGTAAACTGTCAAGGTATACCTCAAAGTCTCAAGGACAGAGCAGCTCGGAGGTTTATCTTTGTCCTTACAAGTGCCTGAAGTAAAATACAGAAAGAAAATTAAGCCTTAAAGATATAAAACCTACTCACCCTGGATGAGAGGTATTAAAATAAGTTAGGAATTCAGTAACAATACAAAAAATACTGAAGAGCAGTCTTGCTTGCCACAAGACATGCAGCTGACTAGCTATATTTTCACAGCAAATACAGCTGAAAGACACTTGTTTAAAAGCTTCCATGCAGGATACAGAACTGTAAATTGTGGATTACATTTCTACCTAATGTATTTTGTACGCAGCCTTGCATATAGTTTCTACTGTTGTCAACTCAGTATCATCCAGTCAGATCAGCCAATTTTAAAAACACACAATAACACACTTTGAAAAACATTTTGCCTGAAAGTTAAGTATGTTACACTTTTCATGACATTATTTTGCTGTTGTGACTAAGCATACATATTACAATGGAGTACTTATTTACTCAAAGCTTTGCTGAGCCAAAGATCACTTGACTATGTTATGCTTGGAGAGGTTTTAAAAACCTTTTAAATTATCTTAAATTCCATTCCAAAGGAAATTTAAAAAAATATTATCTGTCTACAGAGTCCTACATCACATTTCAATTATAAATCTTAGAGCTGGTTGCCTTAATCAGGGACATGAGCAAGTATGAGAATTCCAAAGCCTATAGTGCAATGTGCTAAGAAAGTAAAACAACAATGTATTGATCAAGAGGTCACAAGATGTCAGATGATATTAAATTTCCAAGAACAAACTATTCATTTTTTTCCTGGTGTTACAGCAAAATACCACATTATTGACAGGTTCTTCCTCTCAGCATTATTTATATTAGTATGCAATATTTATAAACTTACCTTGTAACAAATTACAATATCATCTTACCCACAAAAGCCTTAACGTTTTCTATAAGCAAAACTAACCTTACCAGAGCTAATAGCATCCCTGTTTTGCAAAAGAAGTGAAAAAGTGTATGGTATTTGAATTCCAGAGAGGCTCAACAATCATAATTCCCAGCAGAACTAAATGATTACATGGGTTTTTATCACCTCTGAAAGGTCAGTGTCACTAAGCAACTTACCTAGGGTGGTTTAAAGTCAAATCAGATACTAAGCTTTTTCTTTGGCTCACCATAAAACAACCATAAAACAACATCAGCTAGAGGAGATGCACTTACAGACTTGCAGGTTGGTTTGTTTTTTAAGAATACTATAATAAGCGTTACCTCATAAGAATGTTAGTCTTCTCAAAGCATTATACAAAAATAATGGATTTGTCCTGTAGGCTATACATAATGCACCAGTGCAAGGCTCAGAATACAGAAAGTAAAAAATTATTGCCAACAGCCATGATGAAATATTTTTCAGTTAATTTAGACTCTTCTTTCCCAACCCTTTGATAATAGCAGAAAGCATAGACTATTATTCAGAACAGACACTAACTTTTCACTTTGAGTTGCCAGCCAAGTGTTACTGTTAGTCATGCCTAATCAAACCAATGAAGGCTTGCCAGATAGCTTTCTCTAACAGCAGCAGGATCTGCTCTATGCAACACAAGTGAATTTAAAAAGTATGCACATCCCTGTGACGGACTTGTACGTTGTCCTGTGAGCCACTCCAGTGGACACCTATTTACTACAGTTTCTAAATGTCTACAGAATCAGGGAGAGTTTTCTTAATGAGACTCCAGTGCCCTTAATCAAACCTCTGAATCCTAGAAATGTCCCAAACAGCAATGTTACATTTAGCATCAACCTAGGAATTAATAAAATCTGACCTTTTGTGAGAAGTTTAGATTTACCATTTATGAAAAAGACTAGTAGCACCTTACTATACTTTTTATCTCTTTATAGCTACACAGGCTCCATTGTCCACTTCCCAATTATAGAAGTGACTTCTCACTACTGCCTACTGTAGGAACATTTTGCAGTGATCTCACTGCATAGAAAAAAAGAAAGTACTTTGTTCCATACTTTTCAAATTTCTCCAACTCACAATTCTCATTCAGTTTAAAATAATACCTGTGAAGCCCATGTACAGGCTGTCTTCCATCTCAGAGTTTTTGGCAAGCTGTTTAAAGCTGCATCTTCATTTCTGAAGTCTCAACGTACAATGCTGTCACTGTAACATGTCTCTAAACTATCTTAATTTACATCACATTTGCCAAAAACGAGACTTCTGCCAGTAAACTTTCCATGCTGCTATTTCTTGCCTTTGCTGAAACCCTATTTTCTATGCAGCCCAGTTTGCCAACTGAAATACCAGATTCCACCTTCCTGCACTACCTAAAACACAAGTCTATGGCTTTAATACTTGGCCAAATGTTGCCTGTCTTCATACAACTACGCAGAAGACATGCAACATTATCCAAATAGCACTGTCTTGCTATAGAGGTCCTACTTAAGCAAAATCAAAAATCCAATACTTGAAGCATTTGTCCAGTATCACCTAAGTTTGGAGGAAGAATTCTGGGAAAATGACAGGTTCAATAGTGGTCTGACAGGAGGTATACAAGCAAGTAAGCTATTAAACCTGTTGCTTCAGACCTTCTACTAACAATACTAAGCTTGGCTAGAATAGAGTTAAGTTTCTTCAAAGGATTTTGTATGGTGGTGCGTTCTAGATTTTTGACCAAAACGGTACTGGTGGCTTGTGCCAAATGGTGACACTAACTCAAAGCACCTAACAGGCTTAGTACAGTACACTGAGTTCACTTTTTATTTTCCAGTTTACTACAAGCATTTAAAAGAAGGAGCTGGCCCTTTAATACTGACAGATCTACAAGTACATCTCTCAAACTCTTGAGTTGAAAGTTAAAAATAAAAAGAAGATTGCCCAGGCAGCCCTCGCTTATGTAGTGCCTCATCTGCTAATTTGACTACAGAAGCTTATTTAAGACTTCTACTGACACTTAGCCATCCCCATTTCAAATATGATTACATTACAAAGGTTTTTTAAAAATTAAATTATAAATTATTGTTTCATAATAATTTTCTAAGTATAACACAGTAAGGTAACAGCATAAAAATTTAAATTTCCTACTTAAAGCACAGAAAATGCAGAACAAATGTATTAGTCAATGTACATTTTAATATCAATCATAGCCAAGCTAAATTTTACTTTCTGCTTCAACTGAGCTTCTGCAGAGATGCTGAAGCTTAAATAAAACCTCTAAATAAGATCTTCTAAAGTCTACCTTAAACAAAGCAAATTAATACTGAAGTTACTGATACTCAATCCCCAGTATTAGAGAAATTGGTCAAGGTTTACCACTGCAAAGTGCAGAAAACCTACACAAAAGACAATTACTGCTTTGGAATCTACACTTCGGCAGCAGCATTCAGATCCCCCCAGAATTCCTGAAGCCCCTTGGGGCACATGGAACTTTGTAGGATTTAGGAAAATAACCACCTTTGAAGAGCTTTTCGGTCTAATGTATCTACAGTAAACCTGCCAGTATCACCCACAGGAATTACCTTTATAATTACAGAATAAATACTGATACCAGTTCCCAAATAAAAAAAAAATCACAATTATATAGCCCACGTAAGAAAATCAATGCCTCACGGATTCAAGACTAGTCTTCTATGGACAAGAGAAATCGCAGGAAGGCCCAAAATAAATAAATAAATCTTTATGTGAAGATTCAAAAAATGCACCTTCATTCAAAGGAGTGGTACAATGCATTTCTGTCTGCTGGTACTAAAAAGTGCAGAAGCATATTACTGCAATTTAGAGAAAATAAACCCACTTGCTCTTTAAGCAACAAGCTACCAGTTTTATTCCTGCTTACTTCTACTGTAAGTCAGAAGCATTTTGTGTCTGATATGCAATTTTCTAACAGGAATCACATAGAGAAAACTTTTATATATAGTTTTAAATTATTATTTTAGAAGTTGTATTATTTTCACCTCTAAAAAAAAATCACTATCTTTAATGTTATAAGTTCAGTCTGTTTATGTTAGTTGCTACTTCCAATATTTAAGCAGGCACCAGTTTGTTGAGTTTGATAAAACAGTTTGATAAAATATTTGAATAATTATGAAGCTAGGTAGCAGAG
>JANHGL010000846.1:26925-38117 GCA_024611195.1 Ceyx melanurus
GGGGGGGGGGGGTGGGGGCGGTGGTTCTCTGATCTCCATCTCTGAAGTACATATGGAAGCAAAAGAACTTGGTATGTTGTGGATGGAAAAGAAATAACTTCAAGAGTGTAAAACAGGCCAGCCAAGAAGGTGCAGCCTTGCACCTCACAGCAATGTATGGCTAGAGGTCAAGAGACAACATTCACATATCAAATCCAAGGAGGTCCAGATTAGAAGTATCTCCTTCCATCTTAATATCAGTCAAATAGTTGAGCAGGTTCCCAGAGAGGTGCCATATCCATTACAGGAAGTTTTAAAAAAAATAACTGGCTGGAGCCCTGACCAACCTGATGTCATAGTTGATCCTAGGCTCAGCAAAGTTTGGACTACAGATCTCCTGCAAACCTTTTCAATTTAAACTAGTCTTTGATGCAACTTCGGGCAGTGAGAGCATCCGGGTGTCTCTCATTTATTTGTCTCATCACTTCTGTCTCACTAGAATTGAAATTAATGTAAAAGGCTCAAAGTTCTTCCAACTTTGAAACTTTTGAATCAATATTGTCACTTCCTGACTCCTCCTTACAGATCAACATATCTTTTTAGCTGAAGGACAACTTTTGTCAGTCCTCCAAATACCTATGTGTTTCAGCTTTAGCCTGGCTGTTGTTTGTTTTCTTTTAGTTGTAGATGGTTACTTCATATTCTTAGAGAATGAAATTGCCTGTTTCAGCCCCCCAAAGTAGCTTCTACTCCCACAGCTTTCAGAAACACTGCAAAAACAGTTCCAATTTATTCTATGTCATGCTCTCACTCTTCAATAAAAATAAATTCACACAGAGACTCAAATCCCATGTCACTTGCAATTTACATAGTGGTACTGGGTTCAGAGCTAATTAATAAATTTTGCAACCCAGAAAAACTTGTTTGCTTGGTCTCAGTTACTACAACCATCTTTTTCTCAGAAAATAAATTCTCACAGCTTTGTGTATCTTCCAAGTTTGATATCATTTATCCTACAACAATTACAGCTAAAAAGACATACAAGTATTCCAATATAACAAATTAAAGTCTCCAAGACTTTCCAGAAACTAAGGCTTAAAGACAAATTCATAGAGCTCCTCCAGAGAAACAAAAATATGTTGGGATACCAAATCATGGCTTAAAAGAAAATGCCAAGCTCCTGATGTTGTCTGGAGTCCAAGGACCACAGCCTTCAAAGGTAAGTAGATCAAAGGATCTTGTATTCTCTCTGAAGGGATCTGGTGAAAGCTATCACTGATATTCACTAATGTTACTGATACCTGTATGCTCCAAAGAATAACAAAGGTACAAGAAACAGACAAAGCAGTACCTGACCACCCCCTTTAACTGCCTCAAGGGAACCAAGTATATTGATATCCATCTGAGATAAAGCTTGACCTTCACTGTCTATCTTTATGAACCTCTGGAAATTTAAATGCCTGGACTAACAAAATTGTTAACGATAGGCTATTTCTATTTCTTCAAGCTCTATTAAAAAACCCAGCAACTGTTTAACTTTCAAGGAAAGATCCATAGTCTCTGAAATCACAGATAATTTGTTTTAAAAAAACTCAGTTGGCAGAAGCTACTACGAATAATTGCCTGAACCAACAGATGATTTTGAGTAGTGAAAAGTAATCTTCGGATATTGAACAAATTATCACAGAGAACAGATGCTTTCACTAAGCACAAATTTTATGTTCAAAAAACAAACCCCACAATAGAGAAAATCTGCTTTCCTGGGAAAAAAGTGTTGAATGGAATTACTCAGCTTAAAGGAATTGCTTGTTTAAGGTTCTTAAAAGTATTTTAGTAACACAAGCGCTTTCTTCTCTGTAAGCACCTAATGTAACTGTTACCATAATTTTATGAACCATATTTTCTAGTCTTAACCACAAAAATACATATATTCAGTCATTTCCTACAGCAATTACAGACTAAGAAGCATAGTCCCTAAAAAATAACTTTCAGGAGGTTTTTTTGAGAATAAGGGTTTTTGTAAGAGTTCTTCCCATTTTTCCAAAATGTGATTTCCATGGCCAGAACTCCCCTAAACTCTTTTACTTCTCAAAGAAATAGCTTCATATGTCTAGACAAAGGATTCTCTCAAGGAACAAAACTTTACTAAATGCAGCAATGTAATTCATACTTAACCATTATCCTTATGCTGGTAAGAATAATCTAATACAGAAAGTATCTTTAAGAGTCTCTCAAAGACATAGGTGGAAAATTTCCACTTATGCATTTTCACAGTTTTTAACTACCTTTACTAATTTAAAATTTAAAAAGCAGATCTTGTGGTAAAACATGTAAAGTTCTAATGGCTTGGAAGATTCCTAAACAAATCCTAAACAAAGCTACTATAGAAATTCTTCTAATTAGCTTACATTTTATCTCTCTTATCATCATCCCTTGATTGTCAGAACATATTTACAATGATAATAGAATAATTCAGACCTTAACAACTCACATCTCTTCCACTAACTTAGGGGAGTGTAATCTGCAATCTCTAAATCTTTAGAAAAAATAAGGATGTTGAAAGAGCTCACATTCAACATATAAAAGGATAGTGGAGCTCCACATGGTTACACCAGTATTCCATATGCTGGCAGTACTTCCCTTAAGACTACCTGAGATGAAAGGTCTTTGCTAATCTGAGAAACTAATACAATTCACTGAATTAAATGCTTTGACACACTCTGTTAAGGAAGCTTAAATTCATATACATACCACTTTGTGAGACTGGCATCTAGCATGATGAAAACAACCAACAAAATTAAAAAAAAAAAAAATGCAGGTGAGAAACTCATGTATTTTATGAATTTTATGTGGGGCCAAATGGTATCTTCATGAGATGTTCTTGTACTGAACATCATTACAGAACACAGATATAAAAAAACCGAACAACTGAAGATAGACAAATTAAAGCATTAAAATGACAAACACACTAGAACCACTAAGAATTATCCTGTGTTACTGGTATGTAACTCCCAATGTAAAGCATTAATACTCCTCTCAGGACACAGTATGTTTGCAAGACGCATGGTTTGTATTTTTTGGTGCATGTGTAGTACTTAAATATGTTGCTGTATTTTTTTTAATTAATTTATCTGGAATTCATTACTCCACATTTATTTCACATTGAATAATAAAACCAGAACAAAGTGTATGCTTACTGATTTTGACCTGTTATTAATGAAATGCCAGGTTCCCAACCTTGGCACAATTTGGCAAAATTGCATCAGATTATATTGCTTTCTGGTGACTGTGCTGTGTAATGCCATTTTACAATTAATTTTAAAAGTAACTTACATATTAAGTTTTTCCAAGTTCTCTTGGGCATTGTGTTTTTCTCTCTCATACGCATTTTCTACCTCTCTGAACTCCTTCTTGAACATTTCTAAATCCGAAAGAACTTCTGCTTGGCTGGCTTTTTCCACCTGCAAAGCTGCTTCAAGGTCTCGAATTCTTAACTACCAAGTGATAAGAAAGCCATTAAAGCAAGTTAGGAAAAACTACCATGATCTTTAATGCTGTTCTTCTATATTCTGCTCTGCTTTACAGGTAACTATATTCTATTAAATCTATGTGGAAATAAATACACATAAAGCATTGAGCACATGCCAAAATGGATGAATATATACAGTTCAAAACAAATAGATTTGCTGACCAAAAGAGAGTTTTATTCTCCTTTATTGGTGCCTAGATTTTTTCTTTTTCGGTTATTACTAAAGTTTTGTGGGGGAATTCTACTTTTTAAGTAGACTAATGAATGTGTCAGATTAACAGTAAATTAAATAGCTAGCTTCCACTAGAACAAAGCAAACTTGAAGCTTTTTCGTTAATATTAACATGGAAGAAACCCTTACCAGTCATTCCCCTGTAAAATGATAAGGCTCTAATGCTAAGGAATGATACCCTCCCAGTTCCTTTTCATGTTGTAAAACTACAGAGAGGAAATAAATCAAAACACAAGTATCTTTCCTTTCTACTAGTTTATCACTTCAAAAAAAATTAGGTGCCTTTACACAGAGATGATCATAAGAATAAGAAAATAACTGTCTGAAACATGGCAGTACTTATTTTTGTTACTTAGAAAGTTTAAAAAAAAAGACATTAAAATTATTTTTTTTTTTTTGGCTTAATTTTTGCAAAAGTCCAGTGTGAAGGGCTTGTTAGTATGAGATCACTAAGGTACTGTTAGTTAGGTTTTTCTTGCTTACTTTTTAAAAGAAAACAGAATTGCCTTACTGGGTCAAATCCTATGTGATACAGTTTAATAACACAAAGATTTATTATTCAAATATGTATACTACATTTTTTCATATAATCAATCTTTACTGGTAACTGCAGATATCATAACTTTATCTGAAGCCAAGATGTACTCTGAATAATTATATTTGGAAATGCAGCTTCAGGCTGCACTAACCTCTCACTCTTAGAGAAGTTGAAGTTCTACACTGTATCTCTAAATATCTCTAGGAGTCCACTCAAGGCAGGATACTTGAACAGTAATATAGTGTTTAACTACTTTGAAACATTTCTTTTCCCCTCACTTTTTAAATACTGGTGGGAATTCTCAAACTTTAAAATGTAACATTTTATTTTATTATTAGTTATTAGAATTAATAACTTTACAGTATCATGAAAAGGAGGTATGTTTCTGTTCTTTTATATACTACCTATTACAATTTTGACACTTGCTGAAAAAAAATGTTTTGTGTTTTCAATGAAGTAAGTTAAGTGGTCTTAACATTTTTGGAAGATTGTATCTTACAACTTTAACTGCTTTGCTGTAGACTTCTACAAAATATCTAACAAAAAGTTTACCTGTATGATTTCCAAATTGAATTTTGATTCCAAATGTGCTGCTCTCTCTGCTTCAATATTTTCTTCCAGTTTCTTTATTCTCACTGTAGCTCCCTATAAGCACATTTTGAAGAAATTAAGTACAGAGATGGCAAACAAGACAACAAAGACTGTTATATTCATTCTGTATATTAGAACTCCATACACCTGTTCTAATACTCATGCAGTATCTGAACTGTATTATTGCTGCATTTTTTACAAAGAAGAAAACTGCAGCTGGAGTCAGAAAGCAGAAAGACCAAGTTAAATATTCCACCTATTCCCTTACTACTTGCTTTTTCAACAAGGTTGGCACCTGAGACAATATAACCACACCCTTTATGTTACAAATACAATGGTTTATCAATACAGTATCTACAATTTCCATGATGAAAGAGATGAAGCACAGAAGATACAAAAATAATCAAAAATATTTTGGCTTCGGTACCTAATTTCCAATCAAGATACGCATAACTTTGCAGCCTACATGAGTCATAACTTACCTACAAAAACCATCTCCATCGGCTGTAATGTTTTAAAGCAATAATCTAGATGTTTTTACTGCTGTGTTCCTAGTAAGTTGATTATTCTGGTATGGTTTTGTGTAGCAACTATCAGGATGTTCATGAAGTCTTTTAACAAATACTCTGACTGATGCTACAAGCTGAAGCAGAAAGGCTCAGGAGCATTAGTGAGTATGAAATTGAGGTAGACCACTGGAGCCAAGCCCTGTGTTCCATTCAGCAGACTGATAACACCCAGGATCAAGGGGCCCCTGTATCCTGCCCCACTCAGACAGATGACAGAACCGTAAGGGGGTGAGTGGAGGCAAGTTCATGGATGTGGAGCAAGGCAAGCATTCCCCTTGCCTGCTTTTATTCCTTAGGTGCCTCTGAGAAATAGATATGAGGCCCTCCTGGAAGACAGTCAGTCTTCTTATAACCGGTTGGAAGGTAGGAGAGTGGTAGAGGGGGAGGCTTGGAGGCATGTCCCACCTCAAGAGGCAGGCAAGTCCTCCCCCCACATTCCCCTCTTCCCTCACTGTCCTCACTTAAGGGGTATGGACCTCTTGAATTTGATATTCCTTCTTTGATGATCCACCTGGTGATTCACCCACAGCTTGTCCCTCAGCCCCAAAACATAGGACTTCCTCAACAAGGAAGAAAAGGAGGGTTAGAGTAGTAGGCGACTATTAAGGGAAACAGAAAGGCCAATCTGTAGACTGGACCCATCACACAGGGAAATCTGCTGCTTCCCTCGGGCTCGGGTTAAGGACATTAAAAGGAAGCTGCCTCATTTGTTGCACCCCTCTGATAATTACTGGGTATTGATGAGGTTTCTGAGACAAGTCCAAATGCAATTAAGAAGGACTTTCAGGTGCTAGGGAGACTGACTGAAGGTTTGGGTGCACAGGTAGTTTCCTCATCAATCCTTCAAGCAGGGGGAAAAAATACAGAAAGAGGGTGGAAAACACATGTAAGTAACACATGGCTGAGAGGCTGGTGCCACCACTGGAATTTTGGGTTCTTTGATCAACCTCAGGGTTGGTACCAGTTGGGAGGTACTCCAGTATTGAAAACTGTACATGAATGCACCGAGTATGGGGAACAAACAGGATGAACTAGAAATCTGTGTGCGATCTCAGGACCATCATCTCACTGCAATCACTGAGTTATGGCGGGACAGCTCACATGACTGTGGATGGCTATGTCCTTTTTAGGAAGGACTGTCTGACAAGGCGAGGTGGTGGAGTTGCACTCTTTGAGAGAGCAATTGGAATGTATTGAAATTTAAAGATTGGATGTGGCACTTAGTGACATGGTCTCGCTAGAACAATCCCAGGTATCCATATAGGCTGGGGGCTGATCTGTTGGGAGCAGCTCTGGGGAAAAAGACCTAGGGATCCTGGTGGACAAGAGTATGACCATGAATCAACAACCATAGTTTAAGCAAAGTGGAAGCAAGATGTTGCCTCTTTCTTACCCATTTTTATAACAAATAGAAAAGACTATGCCAGGAGCCTATTTGGAAATTTGGATTGCCTAGAAAAAAGTTCTTGAAGTTGTCAACTTTTTTTACTTTTAAAAAAAAATAATTATTCAAGCCTGGAAAAAACTTTCTTTCAAATTACAATAAACACAAAAGCAATCACCAGATACATAAATCTGGATAAAGGCCTGGACACAGAATTTCATCTGGAAAAATACTTTTACCAAAAGCAGTATATTGGAAATTCACATGCAATTTTAACTACACTATTTTCTACTAATAAGATGTTTTTATTGCTACTGATAACTGAATAGAAAGAAGAAATTAATCTGAAAAATTTTCTTGGCTTCAAGTTAAATCGGGAGGATCAAGAAAAAATAATATTAAAAAGACATTTAACATAACCATATTTAAGGTTAAAAAAATGCAATATCATCACACACACACACAGACACACACAAATGGAAAGACTTTTTAAATGGATGTCCATGAAGACCTACTATAGAGAAAAGCAGCAACTGCACAGTTTACCAAACCTACTCCACAGTAAAGTCTATCAAAAGGCTTAAACTTTGCATCTTCTCAAGAGCTTTTTATCTGCTTACCATATTAAATAAAAAAAATATTCACAAATCCTACACAAATACTCCCATCTTACTTCTATACTGCTAAGATTATTCTCAAAATTAGCTTGATTTAGACTATTATTTCTTGCATACACCAGCTCCTGCTTGCCTTTGCCCTTAATGGAGAATTTGCAAACTACCTCCTGCTTTAGTTTAGAAGGACTCCTTAGCATCCAGCATCTGTCAATACAATGGTTGTACACTAGAATACTGTCAGCCTAATAAAAGCAGTCAGTGAACAAGAAATAGGAGAGATGTGCAGTTAATTTCTTTTTTAATAACATTCAAAAAGTCAGCCTGAAAATAATTCTATTTTAAGTTTGAGGAGAAAAATAAAGAAAACTGTGAGGAATGTACCTATCAAACATTCAGAGTGGGAAATGTAAGATATAGAAACTTCACAGAGAATATTTCACTGTATACCCTCAAGAGCAAAAATGTTCTGTCTTTGGCTGGTTTGTTCAAGTATCTATTCTGATAGCAAAAACTGAAATTGAAAAGGGGGGGAAAAAAGAAATAAGTGATTCTGCAAGTAAAGTTTTTATGGATAACTTACTAATTCACAAGATCTGTACTACATTTAAGTTCTAAATTTTATTTCCTGAGCAGCAGTCCAAAGTTGAACTATGCCTTCATCTCAGCCTTTCTTCAGCTGAAACAAGAAATATAAGAACTATCAAAATGTTTATTCCTTTTAGATGAAGCTCCCTAGAACAGTTAGATTTAATCAGTCCCAAGAATAAATAACAGCTTGAGTGAGGGCATTTGCAAAAACAAAAAACTGGAGCAATCACAGATCATATGGGCATATGATCATGGATCCAGGAACATAGAAACTTCCATTCTAATCCTAGGACAATGAGGGAAAGAGAGGCAGGAGTAAAAAACACCTGTAAGAAGTACCAACATACTGCTCTTTTGCTGTCTGAAGTCAGAGCAAATTCGTTTAAAAACAGTCATATTTGCAGAAGGTTCATTTCCTTGAGTTGTCAAAAGTGACTGAATAATTAACTTGTAGAACAGGCATGCCTATAAAACAAAGAAGCACTGGAAATGAAAAAAAAAAAAAAGTGTTTCAGCTACAGATGTTCCTGATAATATCTGGAATAAGAGAAACAGACTCCTAATTGCAAGCTGGACAGTGCATCTACACTACTGTAAAAGAGGTATGAACCCTAGGCAACAACCAAGTAAGAGCTAGATGTATCTGACAAGTATCCTATGGAAATATTCAAAGATATTCAAGATAGTACACACAGGTAAACTAAATGAGAAACTAGAAATCAAAGTATCTGCTGATAAGTATCTTCTTACAGATCACATGCACACAAAAAGGCATGAGAAAACTGACTTGTCCAAAACTGAAGTTTCTTCACAAGGTCAGACCCAGTTACCATGGATTTAAGATAGGCAGATCCTGCCAGACTAACCCGATCTCCCTCTACAACAAGGTGACCCACCTAGTGGATGAGGGAAGAGCTGTGAACATTGTCTACCTGGACTTTAGTAAAGCCTTTGACACTGTCTCCCACATTCTCCTTCAGAAACTTATGACACATGGCTTGGATAAATACACTCTCCACTGGATAGAAGCCTGGCTGGCTGGCCAGGCCAAAAGAACAGTAGTAAGCAGGCTAAATCTGAATGGTGTCTGGTCACAAGTGTGTTCCCCAGGGTTCAGTAGTGGGTTCTACAGGGTGAAGTGCTGCATACTGCATTTATCTCATAACATCCCCATGGTAAGCTACAGATCTGGGGATACATGATTGGAAAGCTGCAAGCTGGAGCTGAAAGGGCTTGGGGGTATTGATCATTGGTCGACTAAATGTGAGTCAGCAGTGTGTGGTGGCCAAGAAAGCCAATGGCATTATAGCTTGTGTTAGAAACACCATGGACAGCAGGAATAGGGAGGTGATCACCCCTCTGTTCTTGGCACTGGTGAGGCCATACCTTGCGTATTGTGTTATTTTCAGTTCACTGTAAGGAGGCCATAGAAGTGCTGAAAAGTGTGTCCAGAAAAGGGCAACAAGGTTGGTGAAGGGCCCAGAGAAAAAGTCCTGTGCAAAATGGCTGAGGCAGCTGGGATTGTTTAGTCTGAAGGAAGCTGAAGGGAGACTCTGCAACTACCAGAAAGGAGGTTGGAGCAAGGAGGGCAACGGCCTATTCTCCCTGGTGACACATGTGACAGGACCAGAGGGAATGGATGCAAGCTATGTGAGGGGAGGTTTAGGCTGGATATTAGTTAACATTTATTCACTGAAGTGTTATCAAACATCGGAATGGTCTGCCCAAGGTAGGGGTGGAGTCGCCATCTCTGGAGGCATTTCAATGGCATGTGGACCTGGTGCTCAGAGACATGGTTTAGTGGTGAGCTTCCAGTGTTGGGTCAAAGGTTGGACTAGATGATCTTGAAGGTCTCTTCCAACCAAAGACATTCTGTGAATCTCAATGCCCTATTGCTGCTTTGAAAGCTCACCTTCTAGAGTTTAATTCTTTAAAGCTTTGCCTCATTACCACCAGTTTGTTACAACCTTCATTTTTAAATTGTTTAAATTAGTTCACTAGACCTTCAGAAACAAAGACCTAGGGATAAATGTATTTTCACTCAAGACAAATCATTGTCAGGGACCTAACAGGAACTGCTACCAATTTTTTTGTTTTGGTAGAAGACAAAAGAATGAAATATGTTCTCTTTGAAAGTCTTAGATTACTCAGGTAAAACCTTAATCTTACTTTACCCATATAAGCAGCTGTCTTACTCAGAAAATATTTAAATGCTTAAAAGAACTTGCAGAAAAATTACATATCTAAACAGAGGAAGTAATGTAGATGCTGCCTTGTGTCTCATGGAGCAATTCAAGTGTTTTTTTTCCTGGGTTCTAGGATTTGATTGCTGAAGCTTATGGTTCACCATACCTCTATACCTAATTCAACAAAGTCAGATGCTATCACATCAGTGGGAAATTAGTGGGAATACAGAAACTTCATGAGAAATAACTATCAACCATTAGCACATAAGCCTTCCTAAGCAATACAGAGTTATTAAACAAAAATTCAGATTTGCATAGACTGCTCTAAAAAAAACCAATCTTGGAATCATTGTTTATCTAAGTGAATACAGCCATAGAAGTTGCACCTGAATTCCAAGCTGAGTCTGAAGTTTTATTTGAGGAAGAACAGAGATACATGGAATAAATGTGGATAGATAGATAGATAGATAGATAGATAGATAGATAGATAGATAGATAGATAAACAACACTGTATAAATATACAACAACAAAACAACACACTATATAGAAAATGTTGCCTAAATTGCTACTAAAGGTTCAAACAAACTCTACTGGTACTCATATGCTCTTCCCCACAGGAAGAAGCAGCATGCTCTACCAATGAGAATGATCCATTACATACTCTCAGAGGGAAAGAAAGAAAGATCAGGGATGAGTCTAACCTATAACACAATAATAACAATTCAAAAAAAAGAGAAAGCAGTTTCATGTTCCTGTCTGACAAACAAAAAGACAGTAGTACCAGAATCATGTTGGACCGGCAAACCTCTTTGAATTACACAAACCGTAAGAATCAGTAACCTTACTGAACCACATGTGCCCAAAAACTTCACACAATGCCTGTCTAGAAAGAAGCTGTGTGAAAAGTTATAAAGAAAGGTTCCAGGCCACAGACATCCAGACTGCATTTTATCAACTACGAGTCAAACCTTCTGCTTT
>JANHGL010000846.1:43665-53787 GCA_024611195.1 Ceyx melanurus
GACTCCACTAGTTACAGGCCTCCAGCCAGACTCTGCTCCACTGACCACAACTCTCTGAGATCTATTCTTCAACCACTATTCAGAAAGATAAATAATTTGCTGCCTTGCTCTTTCTCCTTTAAGCTCATGATTCTTCTGTTAATATATTAAAAGCCATGAAATCACAAATAAACAAACAAACAAAAAAAAGCACCTTGCAAGCAAAAATCTTTATGTTTAAAAAGGGCAATTGGAATTTCACAGTATGCAGCACTTTACGACTGAAGGTAATTCTGCTTAGGCCAAAATGTGCAGCTCACAATACCTGACAATAGATTTCCTGCAGATTTCTTTGAGGGCACAAAAGTCCCCTCTTTGTCAATAGGTCAGTGTTTTTAGTTGATGAGATTTGATCTTCCCTGTAGGAAATTTCTTTTGTACTTCATCTTTAAAGCAGGGCTCTATCTACCTAGCAATCAATACTTTAAATACTTCTTTTGCCATTAACAGAAAAATAACAGAACACACACAGCTGAAAACTGTACATCACTTGTTCCTTTAAGGGCTCACAACATCCTGAAAGTAACAACTATTTAAAATTCTTTTCTTTTTTTTTTTCACTTTTAGTAAAAGCTTACATCAGGATAATCATACAGTCACCATGTTTTTCTGCAGTAACAAATGTTCTATCAAGAAAGTCTTGATCTAGACTGCACATACAGATAACATAGGTATTTTCAAAACCTATGAGTGGACAAAATATTTTGAAACTTAAGAGAACTAGCAGTTTAGTAAAAGGAGCACTTTTACAAGACATTAATCATAAAGACTTGAGAATTCCCAGCATTGAGTGTCAACACACAGGCAAACTAAAACTACCTGCAGCACTTAAGTCCAGACAGGAAGAGCTTACCATAACACCACTGTGATCTTCTACTATACAATCCTCTCTACCTAGCACAACATCTGGTGGCTTTGTCAGCTCCAGAAAATTCTCAATCACAAATTCACTAATACTAAAATCTATCCTTAAACCGAAAAGATAAGGAGATAGACAAATCACAGTCTAGGCAAGTGGTCTGTGTGATGGGTGGGGAACTGGCTGACAGTCTGTACCCAGAGGGTGGTCATAAATACCTCCTTTTCAACCTCACAATCTGTCACAAGAGTGATCCCCAAGGAATCAGTATTGGGCCCAATGCTGTTTAATACCTTAATAATGGATGATGGGATCAAGTGTACCCTGATGACATCAAACTGACTGGGGAAGTAGACACTTCAGAAGGAAAGACAGCCTGCAGGAAGTTGTGGATAGGTTGGAAGAGTGGGCTAGAAAGAACCTTTAAGTTCGAGAAATGTAAGGTCTTGCACCTGGGAAAATATAATCCAGGAGTGCAGTACAGACTGGGTTCTATTCTGTGGAAAAGAACAAGAGATTTTGGTGCATGACAAGCTCAACATAAGTGAACAGTGACTGAAGCAGAAAAGAAAGCCAACATGATGCTGGGTTGCATCAATAAGGGTATCAACAGTAGAGATAAAGAAGTCATTATTCCACTCACTGTTTGTCAGGCCACATTGGAGGATGCATTCAGTTTTGGACCCTGCTATACAAAGAAAGCTGTGAACAAGCTGGAAAGGGTTCAGAGAAGGGGCAAAAAGATATTCAAAGGACTGGGAAGTTAGCATATTAGGAAAGGCTGAAAGAACTGGGCCTTGTTCAGCCTTCAGAAAAGAATGCTTAGGTGAAACCTTATCACCATGGTCCAGTATTTAATGTGTGGCTACAAAGAACATGGAGACCCCCTTTCTACAAGGTCTCATATCAAAAAGACAACAGGTAATGAGTACAAGTAACTCTTGTCTAATTGGACACAAGAGGAATATTTTTCACAATGAGGAAAATCAATCACTGCAGTAATCTTCCAAGGGAAATGGTGGATTCTCCAACACTGGACACTTTCAAGATTCCTCTCAGCAGGTTGTTGGATCATCCTGACAAGGACGTGCTTTTGCCAAGAAAGGTTGGACCAGATGATCCTTCAGGTCCCTTCCAAGCTGGTATTCTATGATGCTGTGAAATTAAGACATTAAGGAAAATGTACAGAATCCCTAATGTTTTCCTTGTTTTCATGCTTACATAAACCTTTTCCCACCTGTTGTTCAAACACCAGTCTCAAGTCAGGCACACAGTGTAGAGTGGTATCAACTGTTCAGCCTATTCTGCGAATTAGATGTTTAAAATTTTTTTAGACCAGTACACAGAGGTCATGTCCTAACTAGGAAGTTTCATCCCTCAAAAATGAAGTTGCGCAAGAGTGTCCATGCTTGTTGAGACAAGCATAACAGTTAAAAAACCTTACTTCAAGTTCTGTTTTAAGTCGCTTCTCTCTTTCAGAGGCGTATTCAAGTTCACTGGCCTGGCGCCTCAGCAGCTCAGTACAGCCACGATGTTCCACCTCCAACTCCTTGATTTTCTTGTGTCTGTTTTGCAGTTCATTATCATGCTCCTAGAAAAAAAAAAAGGGGGGGGGAAATAAAACACTGAGAAATACTTTTACACAGATGAAGTATTTTAGCAGAGAGTTCAAAACAGGAATATTTTAAATTAAGAATCCATTAGAACAGACTGTTAAAATCCATAACATTAGGGTATGTCAACAGAGCCATTAGCACAACAAAAAATGTGCTCTTCATTCACCCCCAGAAAAAACGCATTGGTTCAAAAATCACGAAGAACATGACCTTCTAGAGTAATACTACAATCACAGCCAAGCTCCCATAAGAAATCTTACTCTTTAAAGAGTACAAGGCTGCTTGTCCAGTTTCTTTTTTCCCATCTTAATGACAATCATGGAGAGGGAAACATCTAAATGCATTTGACAAAATTACACACAGAGACAGAAGTTCTATTTTGTTCCGGTTCTAACTGTTAGAACTTGACATCAAATCAGGTATGTTTAGAAATAGTTACTCCCACAGACTAAAACAGTAATTTCTGCTACTCTGATACTTTCTTCTGTCTAGAAACTGGATTACTTAAAAAAATTATCTACATGAACTATGAAGTTCTCAGTAGAATACAATTACCAAGCTGTTCCCCACTTCCATTTCTGCATTCAGAGCTTGAATCAAGCAAGCTGCAGTCTGGGATAATTACTAACACTACTGGTCTCAGCAGCTCTGTGGAGTCACTGATACAAAATCCACATTCACATCACACCAAGCTCAGAGGAAAGTAGCCAAATAATGAACCTCCAGTAGTCTAGGGCATACTTAAGCTGGAGATCCCAGAAGTCTCAAAAAGCATAGCTTCGGTCTAGTGGACAAGAATAAACTTTTTCATAACTAGCATCAGAAACAAAATACAAATCCAGTGATTTAGCTGGAAGACCTTTGGAGACCCAATTTGTTAAAATGACTTTCTGTACAAAACAGAGAAAGATTATAGTAAATCCTCCTGTTCATTTACTTCTATTCAACATCATGGCAAGAGACATTTTGTGAAAATAAACTAGTTGGTCAGCAAATTCTATTACTCTTGCATCATGCAATCTTGTTCCTGGAAATCATTAAACATAAGGCATCTACAGAGCAGTGAGGAGAAGAAAAGGTATTATTCATACACAATTATTCTTTGGAAGATTGAAGTCTAACAGAATCATATTTATATAGGAAGATCAAAGCAATATAAGAATGTTCCAAAGTTTAAAATTTTCTCCAGACAAAAGGTAGAAAGTTTTGGCCACTCAAACATGACAATAAGGGAATCACAATCACATCTCTTCTACAATGCTAGGTGTTACACATTAGTAACTGAGGAAAAAAAAAAAAAGTTTCATGTGCAGGCTCTATGGCACCATTTTTTTGTCATCTTCTGAAAAGGTAACCAGGAGCATGCATATGAAACACGTGAAGAAAAAAATGAGAACCTCAGTTAATCAAAATATTGCAAAAATAATATACTTAGTTACAGTCTAAATTTAACCTTATCCTCTAACTTCACCTGTAATATCAAGCCAGTACACAGGTTTCTTCCCATCATCATGCTATGGAAAACTTTTAACCATTTTATAGAAATACACAACCACTCCCACTTTCTCAACACCATAAAGATACATTTATCTCTCCAGGCCTATCTTCTACATATTAACAAAAGTGAATGAAGAGAAGTGTGCATGAAATAATTTATACATACTTTGCTGGAAAACACTATAGCAAGACTTGAACAAAAATTATACTGGAAATGTAGTTAATGTTAATCAGTCTAAGATTGACATGAACAGATTAAGCTTGTTACAAGTCAACATCAAGTTGTAGGATTTCAGAATTTTAAAGCAGTCTCTGAACTTTTCAGACTTGGTAAGAAACTGTGCAACACTATCACAGCAGCTAACCACACTTAGAAGGTTCAAAGAGAAACATATTTCATCATGTTAAAAATAAAATATAGCTAGATAAATACTTGCATTTCGTATACATACTTACTGTATCTCCTTATGAAAAACGTTTATACACGGTTTGAAAAAATCAGACACCATTGTTTCACAAGGAGTCTAAAGAAAAACTGTGAGTGCTTCTACAAAGAATATTATATGCTAACTACAAGATGATGCTATTGCACTCACTATTGCACTCTTGACATGTTTCACATAGAGTGGATGGCATGCTAAGCACACCCAATAGAGCACGCTAAAGACCTGTTAGAAAGCAGAGAGGATTACTTTCCCTCCCTATCTTACAGACATATTTCAATAGGTTAAGATGACTTCATTTCCACCCCTACCTCAGCATCTTGAGATGTTCAAGTCAAGTTCAGAATTACAGGTCAGGTTCATTAAGTGCAGCTTTTCCAGCCAGGATTTGCGTACATAATTAGACTCTCATTTCTATGTACTTATTAGAATCATAGAACGATAGAATGTCAGCGGTTGGAAGGGACCTGGAAGATCTAGTCTAACCCCCATGCCAGAGCAGAATCACCTAGACCAAGTCACACGGGAATACATCCAGGGAGGTCTTGAATCTATCCAGAGAAGGAGGCTATACAATCCCCCTGGGCAGTCCATTCCAGTACTCTGAACCATAAGACCATAATGATCTATTAAAACTATCTTTAACTTTTCATTTCTTAACTCAGTAAAACTAAGGGATTTATGCAAACCAGTGCAATGTAACTTTGAAAATCACTTTTTTCTTGAAATGCAATACAGTAAGTTTCTGAAGAAAAAAAAAACACCATCTAAAACAGATTATCAGGACATCTCTAAGTACTGATTTTTTTTCTAACCAAAGAGCAGAATTTCCAACAGATCATTATTCTTATGTATTCCAGAGTGAATAATGTATGATGCACAGCTGGAAATTCCATCATCACTGTCTGGGTTCCCTGGCAGAGTGTAGTCTCTGTATTATACAGATTATTTTAATGTTCACAGGCTATTACATGTCAAACTTAGGGAGCTAAGAGAGAAATGGAGTCAGAAGCTACATGTTGAGTGTCTCTGATTTTAGTGATTCAACTTTGCTTGACAGTGCAAATGGGCCTAACTACCACTGCACACTGCTGATTTGTTTTAGGCATTTACCATGAAAATCAGCCACAACACATTCCATCAAAGCAAGAAAAACTGTAACACAGTAAACGTAACTTTCTAGAGCTGTAATATTCAGATATATTCTGCAGTATTTAGCTATTTGAGGGATTTTTTTCCCTAAATCAGAAAAATCCCAACTCACCACACACTGCTCCAACAAAGTCCCAGCCATCATCTCATGCAACTTCCCAACTATGAATACATCATACCTGCAAAACACTTTCTAGTTTGGTTCTTTCTTTAAGAAGCAATTCACATTCACTGTTGCAAGTTCTGCGGATAAGATCCTTCTCATTTGCAAGTCTTTGCAGTTGTTCTTTCCACTTCTGCTCAGCATTATGAAACGTTTTTTCGGTCTCTGCCACCTTCTGCTGAAGTTTTTCATTCAAGACTATTGTTTAGAGACAAAGAAAAAAAAATAAAACAAGTAGCACTGTAAAGTATGTTCAGAAAACAAATGTATAACAATCATCACTTTTTCTGTACATTGTGATAGCCTGTGGAACGCTGGAACATCTCCAGCACCGGAGAGTACCACCTTCTTCACCAAGAAAAAAATTTTGTGTTCCCTATAGCATCTTTCACTCAAGTCTACAGGAACACTTTAGAGAATTTTATAAATGAAAACTCTTCTCCTTTTGGAAAAGAATACAAACTTGAGTCAGAGGTCCCTATAGCATGGCGGACTTACAGATTCCTACATTCGGCCAGTTTATTTCCAGCTGGCTGATATAGATATTAGTCTTCAACAATTTTGAGCTCCGTTTAAGTGACAGTAAAGATAGGCAACTGGACCATGGAATGGACTATAAGAAACCTAAGGCAGGTTTGGCTAGCCAACAAAGGTTTAATTTTTAGCTTTTTCCAAGGAGATGTACATTCAAGAGGTTTAACTTCAGCGCAGCAAATGCCCTGAGATAGGCGTGCTTTGCATATGCTCTTCTGTGAAAGCTGAAATGCTGCAGAAACCTTCCTTACCTGTACCTGTTTAAGTAGTTTGACTGGTAACTTTAATTTACAAAGTGTCTCGGGTGAAAGCACTTCCTATCAGCTCTTCATTTTACTAACTACAACTAGCTATGCTGGTTTTCTAACTGATTTATCTTTCTAATTCATGCCAGTTGTCTGAAACTTCTTCCCAGTCAGAGAAGGAAAAATGAACAGAAGTGGCACATTAAAAAAACACAGAGAACCAGTGGCCACAATACTGGGAAAAGACTGTCACATGGCAAAAAGTCACACTGAGAAACAGCAGAAAACAAACATTAAAAAAAATAAATTTGAAAGATATATAGCAAGTTATAACCCACAAGTGAGGACACTTGTCCAAGGAGCTACATCAGGATCACATCAAAGCACAAAATGATGTGAGGAAGGCTCCAAGTGACGAAGGAAAACAAATGCTAAGTTACAAACTGCAAAACAATTGGGGAGCAACACTTTGGTGATTTAACTTCTTTGGCATCTGTCACAGCAAAAAAAAAAAAAAAAAAGGCAATTTGAGGAATTTCAATTAATGTAATTTACTGTCAGTCAACAGAGTTGTAATTACTGATTCTGGCGTTGAAAGAAACTAAGACACATTTAGGAAAACACTGGTGGCCTCTGCAGAACTTCTCCTACCCCCTTTTTTGTTCTCCAGTCCTCTCAGCACTTTAGCCCAGTGCCTTCAAGGGAGGTGACAGGCAGTGTAGCACACTGTTTTTCCCCCCCATCAGCAAAAGTCCCTTTTGAGACCAGTCTCTTGGTGCCTCCACAGGCAGTCACAACTTTGGCCTCTGGTCCTGTCCCTACTGCCGTTTCCTTTATTCTCTTTCTCCCTTCCTTTTGGCATTTGCTACCCTTTCTGAAACACATTTTGGCAAAGGTGCCATGAATGTTCTGGTAGGCAGTTTCACACACAGTGAGAGGTAGGTCTGCCATTGTGGAGCTGGCCAGGACCAGCTACAAAGAGACCCAGACCTCTTTCCTCCTGCACAGGTCGCCCTGCAGACCCACAACCACTAACCATGCCTGACAGCAGCCAGTGAGTTTTCTAATTCATAAAATGAATCACAAAAGAAGACAATCAAAGAATCACAAAATGTTAGGGGCTGGAAGGTGTCTTTAAAGATCATCTAGTCCAACTCCCCATGCCAGAGCAGGATCACCTAAACCAGATCACACAGGTGATTTCTGAAAGTCTCCAGAGAGGAAAGATTCCACCACCTTTGGGCAGCTGGTTCCAGTGCTCTGTTACCCGCACAGAGAAATAGTCTTTCCTCATTATGTGATTGACCCTCCTGACCTCCAGTTTATGGTCATTGTCCCTAGTCCTGTCACTAGGCACCACTGAAAAAAGCCTGGCCCCACCTTCTTGACACCCACCCTGTAGATACTTACCAGCACTGAAAAGATTCCTCCACAGGCTCCTTTTCTCCAAACTAAACAGACCCAGCTCTCTCAGCCTTTCCTCAAACGGCAAATTCTCCAGGGACTTAAATAATCTTATTGGCCCTGTGCTCTCCAGTAGTTCCTTGTGCTTCTTGAACTGGGAAGCCCAGAACTGGACGTGCAAAGTACATTAAAACACGCATACACACTCACACACACCCTTCACACCTCACCTCTAAATTGGCAAGCATCCAGAAGAGAACTGAGAATGTACAGAAAGAAATATAGCCTTCCTTTAAGTGAGAAACTGGCAGTTCTAGTCTTCGGCTAACAATCACAGGGTAATCTCCAAAGAGGAAAAAAAAAATAAAATTGCTTCTTCCAGTTTGCTATCCCTAAGATTGTGGGGGTTTTTGTGTATGAGTTCTCCAAAGGAATCAACAGTTAGGTCAGCTTTCTTATTATCTTAAAAACACATACATTCAAGCATTTGCAACTGAGTCTCCATTTACAGAAGGATAAAACCACCATGAGAAGTGTTCTAAACTCTTCATGGAACATCTAAGGTTCAACAAACATGCAAAAGCATCTCCCGTACTAAACAGGTATATTATTTACTTAGGTAATTTAAAAAGCTATTAATTTACTTGCAAGAAATCTCTCTGATGAAGACCAAGGAAATCTGAGTTTCTGAATATAAAACTAGTAGGGAAAAAACATTCTAGGTTAAAACCTTCCCTTATACATACCACTGTCACAACACACATGTTCTTTGCATATAAAGAAACAAGGATGATTAAAAGAAATTGGATCATCATCATGAGAACTTGGGGGGGGAAATATAATTGGAAGCCATGCAAACAAATGAACAGGAACAGACTTTTTTTTGTTGTTTTTTCCCAAAATGGAAAAATTAAGGACTGCTGGATATAATGATAATCAGGATGTGGAGACAGCCACCACGACTACAGCTCTGTATGAGGACAGTAGTGAAGGAGGGAATAACAGAAGGTAAGGGCCAAAAGGAAAAAGTGTTGATAGGTTAAGCAGGTTGATTTTAATTCACACGAGACAGCATGTTTTACAAACCCTTAGGAGTTTACAAAAGCAAATGGATAATAGATAAGATCAGAGACTGACAATAAAAAACAGCAATAACTAGAAAATTTAAGTCACTGGTTCTCACTTGTCTTTGTGACTTATAACTGACTTAACCTTTGTTTCATGTTTGCTTTTTTTGAAACTTACCTTGCAGTTCCAACTGTTTGGTTTTTGAATCACTTAACTCCTCCTCTGCAGCATATAATTTCAGATGGGCATTTTTTCTGGTAAATGCCAATTCATACTCCAAACTCTGTCGTGCAGCTTCTCCTTTCTCAACTTCTGATCGTAATGTGACTACCTGGCTTTCATAGTTGGACAGCTAGAAAATAAATTTGTTTCAGAAAACTGTCAACAATGCTTCTTTGAAAAAAATATAATGTTACAGAATTATACCTAGAGAGTATTTTAAAAGATATTCTGAGCTGCATTTACAACTGTCTTCTTATTCCACTTGAACTTGAAATACAGTCTTGCAAATGCACATTAATGCAGATTTTAAGTACTTTCACTGGTTTTTATGCAAACCATTCCTATTCTTAGATGAATTTCATGTACTATAAACATACTCCTCCATTTTTCCAAAAATACACTACTTTAAGAAAATAAATGTCATAATACTGTCACCTTCCTGTACTTCAAAGGAAAAACTGCAGCAACAGAAATATTATATTCCACAAGCAATTTTCTGTTAGCTTTCTTTAAATTTAACACTTGCAAAGTAATGTTTGGATGCTAGACTATCAGACATCTAATAAGTCACAAATATATGCATGAACATAAAATTCAGTCCAACAATGTTCAGTCAAACAGAATCCTATTAAATGTAACAGACACAAGCTAAGAATGATAAATGCTTCAAAAAGTGATCTTATCCAGATTAAGAAACAGTGCAGTCACTGCTGCCAAAAACTGGATCCAAACAACCAAATTCAAGACATTTCAATACAAGAAGGTGGGATTAAAGTATATATTTCTTCAGAACATCTACCAAAAAAAATGTTCTTCAGAACATCAAACAAAAATATGTTAAGGCTGAGTGTAGAGAGGATGGAGCCAGACTTTTCTCAGT
>JANHGL010000848.1:0-26454 GCA_024611195.1 Ceyx melanurus
TGGTCACTACAGCCAAGGGTGCCTCCTACCTTCACACCCTCAACCAGTCCCTCTTTGTTGGTCAGTACAAGGTCCAGATATGAATGTGTTCTTAACATTTTAGCTTTAGGAAGCTTTCGAGATGAACTGTGCATGAAAGAGGAGCTCCTTGAGATGCTGCTGGGCAGAGATAGGCTTTGGTGACACTGCTATCACCAACAACAAAGGAAATCATCCCACAGGGTGGATGGCATCCCCTGGTAAAGCCAGGCTTTGCTCCTAGGGTTGCTGAAACCTAAATTGTTCCAAATGGAGCAGTTTCAATTTCACAGAGTGCAGATGAGCTGGTGGACACAGTTCAGTCTGCAAACTGCCTCTTACATCACTCAGTTTGAGAGGGTTTTTTTTCTCACAATCACCAACCAGCAATGGACAAGAACATTGTGATTAAACACAACCAGCAGTGGACAAACACTCTGATTACTAATGGGCAACCTGACATGACATGTTATTCCTTGTATTTCTCCTCTGCTGTTCTCCAAGTAAAATTAACAGGGTCTGCCAAAATTTCATACTAATAATACTACCTAGTACATTGATAGCAATAAATTTATAATAGTCTCCCTCACTTTAAAAGTTGCAGTAACCTGTATAGTAGCTTCAATTAATTCTGCTTTGTGTTTTGCCAGTTAGAAAAAAAACAAATACAGCTGCTCTGTTATCAGCTGCCAAGTCTCCTGCCGCTATCTTTCTATAAACCTATTTGCTGGCAGCTCCATCTGGGAGTGGGGTTCACAGAGGTCACACACTCCAGTAGAGATATTACTATGGGGCACAGAGAAGTAAAGCCACACTGGAGTCATGGTCACAGAGGTCACACCAAGGAATCCTGGTTCAGCCAAAGAGCAAAGTTTATAGCACAGAGCAAGGATGCAAAGGCCTCAGATGGTGACATACATGAGCTACCTGAAAATGTTGAGCTTTTTTTCTTTTTTCTTTCCTGCAACTCAAATCCCTGAAAGAAAACTAATTTGTCCTAGTCTGGATGTTCACATCAATACACAGTGTTTCTTTCCAATGAAAATTGTAGTTTTCATCAGTTCTTCACGTAGGGTATGTTCACGCAGCACTAATTAGGACCAGATCTGGAAATTGCTGAAAGCCAGTTGGGAAACACAAAGGTTTCTCCAAGAACTAGTTTTGGAGCTCTTAGGAAACGAGGGAGATGTTGCATCAAAATAAACTTCAGTTTAAAAGATGCTAAAGGTGATTTAATACCATAAACTGGATTGGTTGGAGCCTAAAAGGAGTCACATGTATTGACTTGTGACTTCAAACTCCCTGCAACAACACTTTTTGGTGAAGCCCATCAGTGGACTTCCATTCATTGTCTGTGGGTCCCAGACAGATTTGCAAGAAGGAAATGCTCCATATTTCTGAGAAAATCAGTCCCAAAGTAGAACATGTACAGAAGGCTGTCTATCTAGGGGCACACCCACACCAAAGTGCATCTTCATCAGAGAAATCATCTCCTTTAAATCAAAAGCACCAGGTTTGTGGTCTTCCAGTCTAAAACCATCAGCTGAATCGGGTGCTTCCTTAAGCTGGTTCATGTGCATAAGTGTGAGCATCCACTACAGAATACCAACCAGGGTGTAACCCAGGTGAGGATGAAGCCACCCATCCAGGAAATGATGTGGATCACAAAAACATATTTAAGGTGGAGATATCCCCCATAGTTGAGGTTCCCACTGCACCATCACATCAGCCAGTACAAAGTAAATGCACAACACTGCTGCCATGGTCTATTGCAAATTCACCCCATGAATCATAGAATCCTAGAAATGTCTGGGTTGAAAGGGACCTCTACAGCTCAGCCAGTCCAACCCCTGCTGAGAGCAGGGACATCTGCAACTAGAGCAGGTTGATCAGAACCTCCTCAAGTCCCACCTGGAATGGCTCCAGGGATGGGGCCTCCACCCCTCCCTGGGCAACCTGTGCCAGTATCCACCACTCTGCTGGGAAAGAACTTCTGCCTTAGTTCTCATCTCAATCCACTCCTTTTTCCTTTTAAACCATTGCCCCTTGTCCTTTCACTCTAGGACTTTGGAAACAGCCCCTCTCCAGGCTTTGGATCAGCTCCCTTCAGGTACTGGAAGGTGCTCTGAGGTCTCCCTGGAGGCTTCTCTTCTCCAGATTGAACAACCCCAGCTCCCTCAGCCTGTCCTGGGAGCAGAGCTGTTCCAGCCCCTGAGCATCTCCGTGGCCTCCTCTGGCCCTGCTCCATCAGCTCCATGTCCCTCCTGTTCTTGAGGGCCCCAGAGCTAGACACAGGGTTCCAGGTAAGGTCACAGAATCTCCTCCTTTAAACTCTTCATGGGTGATAAGGAAGGCTGCTGGAGGTTTCCTTCTCTTCAGGACACAAACATTAATAAATCAATTACCTTCAAGCCATTTTATGGTATAGAATGCCTCTCCTGAAATCTCTGGCTACAGCTGATGTTCATGTCTAGCAAACTGCCTTCTCTAAGAAATCCCTGCTGACAGTGGTTTCCTTCCACCTGTCCTGCAAGCAAAGTCATTTCCAGCCACTTTTGAGGTCCTCAGGGTGAGTTTATACAAAATGCAGTAAAAAGGCACCCACACTTAGCTCAGGAGAGGACCTTGCTGTGGTACAGCCTCACCACCACAGGGACACCACCATCCCTCATGTTCCCCATTCAGAAAGTTGCCTCATCAGTGAAGCAATCAATTTTCCTTTTTTTTTTTACAGCCAAAAAGCATCACTTCATGGTGTAAAATACCTAAGTTGTATAGAGAGGCAATATATAATACTTACTTGTGATAATTAAAAATGCATTAATTCCAGAATTACCAGCCTCAGAATCTCTCAAATATCTAAAGTACCTAAAAGTAGGAAGCATTTAATTGCACTTTCTGAGCAACTAATGGATTTCAGTTCATCTGTAATACTTCAGCTTATCTCAGACAGCTGCATCCACATGAACATATAAGAACAAAAAGGTCAAGTTCAAAGCACACCAAAATCAATACAGCTTTAAATGTATTCATTTGAGATGAATCTATAAACCCCACGCATTAAAAAGTGCCAGCTAGACATTTTTCTAGGACTGATATCACATACCTACAAGCATCACATGGCTCCAAAAAGTGTTTGAGAGGGGGGAGATGTCCAACAAGAAGCCTTATAAATAGACCATCCCTCAAGGCTGCAGCAATGTGTAAGTTCTGCCATGTATTACCAAAGGCAAGGGAAAAATAAGAAAATAAAAAATGAGGAAATTACCAACTGAAGGGCTGTTTACTATACACTCTTCTGCTTTCTTTCAGAAGGAAGAATATTTTCTTTCCACTTCATATAATTCTAAAAACATAAAAGAAAACATCATTGTAGCAGGTGGTACAAGAAAGAAGGAATTTATAAGTATAGGATGCAGACCCACAGCAAACTGCACTGCTTAGTTTTATTGCTATAAACAATTAAAAGGCAGTTAAAAAATACATACTTTTCTCTTTATGGCTGTCATATCTCCTACTCCAAAGTCCACATACTTTTGCAGAGGCTATTCCTTCACCTGGGAAGATCACAGTAATACAACTGTGGAAGAACTGGAAGAAAAGCCCTGGCAGCCCCTCTGCATCTGTCTCCAAGAGAGACAGCCACCTAGGAAGAAATTAAGACTGCATATAAATTCATTTAACCAGAAATTTGAGTTCAGCATAAAATATTGGCTGGATTTGCTGAGGGCTCTGACTCATACACCAAGTAAAACTCAGAGCAAACTCATGCAGCCTCAGTACCCTCAGCCAAGCTTAAGCTTAATACAGAAAATTGAGAAGTCTGTTTGCTGGGCTTTAGAAATTTGAAATCTGGGGAAAAGTATTTGGTAAAATTATATTTCAGATACATCTGAGTGGTAAATAATTAAAAAATAAAAAATAAAAAAAAAGAAAAATCCTTTTTCTTTGAAGTCCTCGAGGTGGGGTCAGAGCCATTAGTGCAGATTTTAAGCTTGAGACTGATTTGGGTCTGAATTGAACATCTGTTTCCTAATTGTGCCCTGGAGCCCAGGCAGAAACCAGCTGCATCTGAGCTTTGGCTCACACTTTCTCCAAGCACAGGCAGAAACTTCATGGATCTACAGACAGGGTATGTTTAAAATGAAAGCAAAGAACGTGGTGCACAAGCCCATCCCCAGAGATGCTCAGCAGCATTTTGCAGAGGCAGAGTACACACCATGAGTAAGGGTTGCTCCAGAGAGCCTTCACTCCGTGGGCTGAAACAGAAGCCTCTGCATGCGATTCTTGACCTTTTCCATGCCATCTGGCAAGCTGCAGAGGTACCTGCAAGCAAACAACTACATGCACAACCTCGTGTAAAAGGCCAATCTGAGGTAAGGGCTCACCTCAGAGGGGACAATGTGCCTGCAGCCAGTGAAGGCAGGGATGATGCTGCCTGCAGGACACAAACACCTCACAGCAAAGCCAGAAACCAATACCTTGTCTCCCCAAGGCCACACTAATGCCCAAGACACAACATAATGCTCTTCCGCCTTTTTTTTTTTTTTTTTTAATGCAGTGTTTTTTCCTGGAATAAGATATTAATGTGCTGAATATGTCTGGCCTCCAAGTGCTGCTGTACCCCTGGAGCTGTAGTGGGGTCTGGTCTGGCTTCCTGAGCAGCACTCAGGGAAAAGACACTGGAAACACCATGGAAACACATTTTGAGAGTATGGATTCTCTGCTTGTAGCAAAGCTGCTTCACATTCGCACCCTAGATGGCAGCAGTGCCCAAAGAATGGACCAAGAAGCCCTCGCTGCATCCACTGCGTGCTACAAGCTCGCAGCTTCTTTGTGCCTTGACACAAATCCTCTTTGAAGGCCTCCATCTAAAAAAAAAAAGAAAGGCTGAAAGGCTGAATAAAAGGTGCATGGTGCAAGCACCAAAACGTTCCTGGACACTTGGGTACTGAAGTGCCGGGGACCAGCGGTGTGGGGATGCTACTCCCATCGTGTCAGCACCGTGAATACAGAGCCAGCTCTGCCAGGGCAGGCAGCAAAGAGCACAGAGACAGTCTGCACCCTTCTGGTGGCAGCTCACTTGTCTGGCACAAGCAGAGTGATAAACCTGTTGTAAAAGGTACTGCCTTTGTGTAACTGGTAGGACTGAACTGCTGGGCAACAGCCTCAACATGGGGGAGATTTTGTTCCATTTCCCTGTGTAGTAATTTCTAAGTCATGCCCATACCTTAAAACTATTTGACTTGTTTCAGGACTTCAAACAGCCCAGGGAAATCAGCTCATACCAGAGCTCTATTTAAGGCCCAGTACAGGATGGAGAGACAAGAAAAAAAGGGTTCCTATGTTTTTTACCTGCCAAGATGAGACTCCTGTGCCAGGCAGCAGCAGCATCAGTGAACACTGGGAGCAAGGTGAGGATCCCAAGACCAAACACAGGGCTGAAAAGGTCAAGGCTGGCAGGAGCACCTCAGTGAAAGCTGCACAATGAAACCCTGCACTGCACAACCTTCTCCATTCCTCCTACATAAGAAGGTTTTTCTACTACAGGACAAGAATAAAACCAGGTAAGTCATGACTTGGGACATGAAGACTGGCCCTTCCTTCAAGCCCTGCTTATCTCAAGCCTTTCAGAAAGGAAGATGATGCCTGCTAACCCTTAGCAGACATTTCTTCTCTCCCTGCCAGTGCTTGCCCTAGCCTCTGCTCTCCAGCTTCTTTCCAGGGATCACAGGCACAGCTGCAGTGAACTCCAGGAGTGAATTTCCCCAGGCCTGGGGCCATGTAGAAGAAAAGTAAGAACTCTATTCCACCCCTCATTTTGAAGGTGCATTAATCAACTAATATTTACTTTCCTTTTCCATCTTGCATTTCCCAATCAAGTCCTGTTTAGAAACAAAAATCAGAGAAAAGAAAGCAAATAATGGCATTTATCAGTTACATTATGTAAAATGCTAAAGCCTGGACTTCACATCATGGATTCAGCATGACTCTGGCAAATAATGGAGGAAACAACATGTCTACAAACGTAACACTGAGGCTGAAACAAATGGCAGAAGTGGAAAAGCACACGGAGTCACTCCAGCTGCTGCCTTGTGTGTCACCCTCCGGCACCCCCCGCACCAGCTGGGCTAGGTAGTGCCACAGGTTGTACCAGTTCACCAGGAAAGTATCTTGGCCGTCTTGTCACCTCCTTCATTGTTGTCTGAGGGGAGTTACCTTCTAGTTAGATGTGCAGGAGTGACTCTTCTGTAATAAAGTTATGATTAGGCAGAGTGCACCAGCTCTAGTGATGTATTTGAAAATTTAAACGTAGGAAACATACAGGATTAACAAAAAGTGACAGCTACATCACCAAGGGCCTGCAAAGTTTCTTCAGCCACTGAGAAAGGAGGAAAGCAGGCTGCCAAGATATATTTTAATCTTCACAAAGGACAGATGAGACAGCATGTAGCTCTTTTAAGGATACATATACAGCTGAGTAAAGTCTGGAGGGACTTTCTGTTCCATAGTTCTGATGATCTTAAGAGTTCAGCAACTAAAAAAAAATAAAGCATTGCTATCAGCCACACTAGCAGGCAAAGCTACTCTTAGGATGCAGAAGCAGCCCTGCAATCAACGGAGCACAGCAATAGGCACAACTTGCTGGAAGTTAAAACACAAGCAGGAAAAGTCAAGAGCTCGGGAGAGCCAGGACTCCTGCCACACACCCTGGGCTGCCCACATTACCTCATCCTTGCTCTACCACAGTTAACACAGTGGGAGGACACACATAGATGCTCAGGCTACTTTTTTCAAACTATTTAGGCAGTTGCTGGATCACTGCCACATCATGGGTACACATTAGGGCTGCAGCACCATGTGGTATTTACTGGGCACATCATCTCTCTTGGATTTTCGCTTCCTTTCTCCACTTGTACATTGTGAACAGTGCTGCAGTTCACCCATCACTGGGAGGTCCTGCCCTCTCCTGCTGCTGCCCGGCTGTGAGGTTACACAGTGGGAAGGAGCTCCTTGATTTGCACTCCCAAGCAGAGGAGAGGTGGCCACAGCTCCACAAAGCAGCAGAAGATCTGGCTCTGCTTGACAGTAGTTTTATCTGAGATCACGATGAGCTTCACTAGAGGGTGCCAGCTGGACTGCTCTGGGGACCATATTTATAGATAACACTTGAAAGGACAAGTTCAAGGTGATGGCCCCTGGTGGCCCTTTTCTTATTCCTTCCAGAGATCCTTATTCACACGTATCTGAGTGCTTGCCAGGCAGGTTGGAGAGATAGCAGATAATGGAATTAAGGCATAAAGGTTTGTCTAAGTCCCCTCTCCACTTTCTGTTCCAGTATCCTGTTAATTAGAGCAAGCAGCTACAGCCATAGGAGCAATGTTTCCTGCAATTTCAGTCCTAGAATCCAATTTTTGCTTCTAAAAATTGCACCATTTTAATCCTCCATCCCCAGAATTTGTTACCAAGCATCAGAATGTGCAGAAAACAGTTGTAGACTTCACCTGCAGCTGCACCACATTCAACACTTTGGCACCAGGAGCTCGTGCACCTTGACATCTGTATAAACATAATGGTAGAACTTAGAGTGATCAACTCTAGATACCTGTTTACTCCCAAGTGGTACCCAATCAGCCTCTGATGCACTGCCAGGTACCAAAGCTAATCAAACTTCTCCAGTCTGTCAGTAAGCGGAAAGTTTTAGACCCTTACATGATTTTACCACTTGTCTCCAACAAATCATATAAGAAATGGACCTAACTATAAAGCTTTAACTGATTATACATCTAATCTGTGTTGACAGTTACACTTTTCTGCCATTTCCCCTGTATTAGATCACATCAAAACATACACCAGTGGAAGTTAATGTGCATTTTTAAGATAAAACTGCATCAAGGACTGCGTACAGTGAATTCTGGACTATTGTGTGAAAGGAGCCCAGAAGGTTACCTGGTCCAACTCCTGCTCCAAGCACACCCAAAAGCAGGATGCTCCAGGTTGTATCCATGAGTCCCGAGTATTTCCAGTGATCAGACCCCCCCCAGCCTGTGGATAACTCAAGATTATGTTAATTTAAAAGAAATGTCACCCAACGTACAAGCACTTACCAGAAATTTCTTGACATCCAGATGTGCTGCATCCAGTACAGGGAGATGCTCCTTAAGTGAAGCAGGTTGGGATGGGCCAGTCAGGAGGAAGAAACACAAACAGATGCAGACCTGGCTTGTGGGTATGTGCTTTAGGAAAAATCAAATAAACCAGAAAACTAACTCTGAAGGAATCCTTCAGGGGTTTAAATTATTACTAAAGACCACAGGATCCTAATGTATTTAGGATCTAAATACATTAAACACATTTCCCTCCAAAACTCCTAGATGGGAGAGATGAATTGGCCATGTTTTGGGAAATGCATCTAGGCCTAAGGAAATCTGAATTTCAGCAAGACCACTTGTAAAGCTACTGCAGTGCAGGCAGAGGCAGACAATTTTTTTAAGATAAAACAGTCTAAGACTCCAGTGGAGTTGCACCCCTGCACTGTCACCTGGCAGCACATAAACCTCTGCAGCTACAACATTCAGAGCATTTTCAGCACTTCTCTGCTCTGAAAACTACAATTGTTTTCAGTCAGGAAGACTTTCTGATCTGTTTTAGCACCCAGAAATGCACCTTCAGTAATTCACATTAATGAGTGTGACCAGGCAGAGGGGAAATAAAACTGTCTGCTAACAAAGTCATTTAAGCAGACTTTACTATGTGCATTTCCTCAGCAGAAAGGCTGAGAGATGAAAGAAATCATGCAAACTAAGGTTCCCACAGGAAGAGCTGGATTATTGGCAGGATATCCAATGCAAGTATCTAGAAGACAGTCAACCATAGCTGAGATGTCCACTTACCTCTAATCACAACCCACACATTTATTTTTTGTTGGTGATTTTAGAGACAGTAAGAAAACAGGGTTTAAAAAACTTTGGTTGAAGACAGCATTATCTTAGGCTGGGATTTATGAAACAGCCACAGGGAAGAATCACTGTTGCCAGCTTGTGGCAAAACTTTCTCCCCAGAGCTTTAAAAATTGTAATTATATTCAAAAAAGCACGTTAAGTATTCTCAAAAAATAGCTACAAGCCTGGCCTAAGGCATTTCAAAAATGCAAATATTTTTGTGGTTTGAAAGCAGTCTAAAAATAATTGATTTGCAGAGAGGCACTGCTATAGAAAATTAAGATTTATTAACTGTGAGATCAAGTCATTAATTTGGTTGAACAGGAGAGCAAACTGTTTTATCCCCATCTTCCTGTTGGACTTGCATACTGCATGATAGTTAAGTAAAACTTCAGGAACTCACTTCAAAAGAAGGAAACTAGGTTAAATTACCAAGATATTAAAAAGATATGTATTAATAAAGAACAACCATATCCTGTGAGAAGATGGACACAGAGCTATAGGGGCAGCAACTGGAAGCAAGCCTATCAAAACTCCAGGAAAAGCTTAGAACAAGAGTCTGTATCTAGTTTAAACACAAGTATTTTATAATGTCTGCTTTGATGCTTTGTAAAAAGGGCATTAGGCATGCAAAATGCCAGAAGACTTGATGGGGCTTGAGTTTCAGAGCTGGAGAAGTTTCTCTGACAAAGCCGCTAGGTAGGGTTACACCACAATACACAAGGAGCAGTGTATTCTTTTGTTCATAGCTTGCTGTTCCGTGGCATCCAAAACCAACCTTACCTTGATATGGTGAAATAGCATGATTAAGAGTCATCTTAAGACACTAGCTTAAACTGATCAGTAGTTCTTGTACTGAAATTCAAGGTTTTCTCCAAACCATAGGGTATACTCAATGGGCTCAGTGGATTCCAAGCTGTATTCTTGTGCACTCGCACACAGGATCCCGTCTTAGGCAATAAAAATACCACCTTATGTACAGTGCTGGTGTTCAAGAACCCCAGACAGCTGCTAGAACAACAGTCACAAGGACAACAGATTCACATAAAGTCACAGAAAATACTGGCACCTCATTACCTAGCCAGAAACACTTTGCTTCAAGTATCTCCTAGAGCAGAGAGCTCAGTGGTGCTTCCATACACCAGTGACTTAGTCTTGTTTTATTCACTACTCTGGTAAGCTTGAGACATGTTTTCCTTTTGGGATGATCTGAAAGGGGTTTAGTGAGGGAACACCAGCAGAATTGACTCCAGAGCCATTCCAGAAGCTCTCAGAGACTAAGTTTACTAGGCACTGCAAGCTCTGTAACAGGCCCAGTTGCTGACAAGTGCCTGCACCTTCCTCATCACTTCCAATAACCAGAGGGTCTGGAAGAAGCAACACACAGGGGCTCATGGGCACCCCCAGACAAGCACAGCAGCCCAGCCTGGCAGGGTAAAGTCAGGGGAACACTCCTCTCTTCTGCCAAACTGGTATTAGCTCCATTCTGAAAAACACTGGGTATGTTCCAAACCCCACCAGAGCATTTTGCAGGCTAGAACTTGAGACATTTAACTTCTAAGTTCCTGTGAATTAAAGCTTTACTTGATAATAAAATTGAAAGTCCTGCTGCTAGAGCAAGTATGTGCAAAATACTTTGCAGGTTTAGGGTCATAGAGGAAAAGCTGCTAAGTAAAGCACCTAATTTCACTGAAGTCCAAGGAGTATTTTGCAAGAGTCTGCAAAAATCTGCTGTTGGAAGTCAACACCACTTAACTCTCTAAAAGAGGTTTTAAGTGGATAGTTTAAGATGCTTTCCCTAGGTATTAGTGATGTTAAACTCTGCAGAACATCTTGCACACATGATGTCACAGTGCATCCCAACTTTTAATACAGGAGACAGAGGAAGGCTGATGAAGTGGAGCTGGACTGAACATCTACCATCAAGCTGCATTCCTCCAGAAAAATCCTACTTGGCAGAAACAAATAAGCCTGTCAACTGAACCTAAACCAGATCTTGCTTTGAGTTTACTGATGGACTGTTTTGTTCAGAAGCTTAAAGAACTACAAAGCAGCCTGATTAATTGTACTGAACTTTTTTTTTTTATTAGGTTTATTATGACTTAGAGTTTTCTATTACTCCAGCTGGGTAAACCACAATTGAAAGTAAGTTTAACTGCAGGACTTCAGTTTCAGCCAAAAAAAAAAAATCATTTTTGCATTTCTTTATTGTAATATAGATTTCAATTTAACATTTAAAACTTACTTTGTTAATAAGCAAGCCAAGCTCAGTAGCTTCAGTGCAGAATGTACTTTATGTAACTTGTTGCACATTCATGTCAGATTTGATGTACATGGAGAAGAGACCAGTCAACTATGCAATTCAGAGGAGAAAGCAAAAAGTAAGCACCATTTTTTTTTAATCAAACTAAACAGTTTTCAATTCAGTGTCTCTTACTGGAAAAAAAAAAACAACTGGCTCCAAGAGCTAGTTTGGAGAATAGCTAAAAGCTATTTCCTAAAAGGTCAATTATCTACACTGGCACAAGAAATGGTCTTCAAAGCAATAGATACTGGACTTTATTCTCATTTTTCAGAGACAACCTGTTCTCATGTTTACCAGGTGAACACATGCATTTATTTTTTTTTTAAATCATTCTGGCAGAGGTTAACAAAGAGCAAACAGTTGGGGCTAAACAAAAAAAAAAATTGCCAAATAATTAAGGTACAAGCAAAAACAATGCAACCGGTTTAATACCTAAGCCTGCCTTCTTCCAAAGAAAAATGGCACAGATTTATTAAGAAGCCAGACAAAATTAGTTTTAGATGGTACTAGACTGACTTAATGCTTCAAAACATTAACAGGATTTCTTTTACTGCAGAGAAGTGGAGTAGTAATTTGAACTGACTGTATATTTGGGCTAGACCAGCAGCAGTTCCTGGTCAGTCCATATATACAGACCTGATACCAGTATGATGTCACCTTTACCACGTCAGAGTGTGTTAGAGGTTGCAGAGCATAAGCATCTTAGTTGTACAAGCCCCTTAATGTCATGAATAAACAGAAGACCTGAAGAATGGTTCTTACACATGTCCCTTCTGTTCATGAGTCCAGATTTTTCTTTTGGAACAGAAAAACCCCTCTGCCAACAGCCTAATACATACTAACAGATATTTAGATACCACCTTCAAAAATCTTTGTTGAAAATGCAATCTCCAAATGAAAATTAGCTTGATGCATTAATATTTCACATAAAATAATTCATGAGTCATAGTTAAGAGCAGTAACTGAAATTAATGTATATTGAATCTTCAGGTGATGTGCAAGTTCAGCTATGTAACACAGGTGGGGGCTTTGAACAGTTCTGACCATCTTGCTTTGGACAGTTCTTACGCTTGTCCCATAAACTACAGAACCTCTAACTACAGTACTGTGCTGCTGTTGAGATCAAGAACTCCGACACAGAAATTTGATGGAAGCACCACAAAGCAAGAAAAATCATGCTCTTCATAAAGAGCCTTGAAATCTGAGAATTTATCATGTCTTTGCAGTCTTGACTACAGAACACCAGTGAAAGGACACCAGGGTAAAAAAAAAAAATCTACAGTGAAGTCTGCTTCCAACAGGGAAGAGAATACAAACAAGAACTGGCTCTATCAAGCATGTAAGCAGAAGTCTTGCAGAACTATGTATTAACATGAAGCTGAAAGTGCCTTAACTAGTACACCTCTTTTTTTTAAGGCTTGTGAATCTAGCACAACTGCATCTCATCCACAAACCAGCCAATGCTTCCAGTTAAAGCATGCAGATCACCTCTCTATATACCCCTTTCCCAACTTGCAGCTTTGGAGCTTTTCATTTTCTCATTCCTCCTGTATTAGCCCTTTCCTAGGCAGAGATCCTTAGGCCCTAAAAGCCAGAGTTCTCCAGCAAAGACCTGCTGCATCTCCATGTAAAACAGCTGTGACACTCAGAGTGACACATCCTTCCCCATTCAGAAATGGATTTGCAGCAGATCAGGTTTGCCATCTACTTCACTTTTAAATTATGCAGCCAGAGTTCGATCCTATGAATGTAAGCTCAACACAAAAAGAAAACCCTTTATTCTTTTTAATTCCCCCTTATGGCATGTTTATCCAGAGCTTTTATCATCAACTTCCAGTTTTATATTATTTTCTTAGCACTTCATGGGAGCTGCACATCCCTCCTTCCTGAAATTGGCATCACACAGAATCTTGTTGAAGTTAATCCAAGTTTCCACATGTGACCAGAAGTCTTACTTGTTAGACCACACCCCTTTCCCAACTATTCTCCCTCAATCCCTCTCCTCCCACCCCTCCCCAGCAATGGGCAATTACTTCACAAGAAATGTAAAATGGGTGTACACAAACCCTATCCTTCCTTCACTAATACTGAACAGAAAAGCCTATCTTCCAATTACAGGACATCTTTCTCTAAATTTAGGTCAGCACTGGTGCAGTCTGCACTGTGTAAGATTACCACAAGGATAATACCAGTAAGTACATATATTTTTCTCAAACCAATTTAAAAGCCTATGAAGTTAACTGGGGAAAAGTTTAATATTGCTACTTCAGAGCACTAAAACACACAAAGTGAATCCAATAAAGATCCTTGTATTGATTCCATATTAAGTATTAATTGCATGACCATCGTAGCACCTCTTTACATTATCACACAATCACCAGAATTATCAACTGCTTTTAAAACTAAAAAGGGTACAGTCCAATATTTATAACTTGCACACTGTTACTATATAGAAATTAGGTGCATGGTACAGTGCTGCAAAAATGGAAGCCTGCAGTTTTGACAAAGATGCCAAGTCATGTTGTAGACAATTTCAGTCAAACTGGCAATACTGTTTAAGCAAATACTCAACACAGCAGGAAATAAAGGACAAAAAAAAAAAAAAAGGCATTCTATAACCAAATAAACATCTGAAATTTCCTTTCCCTTTAATACAAGTAAGGTCACTTTTAGCCTTGGAACGGATACATGTTTGCCTATGATGATCTTGCTAACTACTACACAATATCTGATGTCCTCTGCTAAGAATATAGTTTAAGAAAGCCATAGTTACAAGAGGCATCTAATGTCATCTCTAAAATTTCCTTTATGGCAATTCTTGAATTCATTTCAACCAATGAATATGGAAAGATGGCCTCGTGTTTCCTTTTCAATAGTACTCTGAGGATCAAGTGGCTTTCAAGCAGCATGGTGGGTTTGAAATTGTTTTGTTTGCAGTTTAGATCATTCGGTTGCGTTTATGAGTTGGTGAGTCTGTAATGACATCGCCACACTGGGCTGAGGTACGCTTTCTAGTTCCACCATTGTCCAAGTGGAGTGCCATTTCTTCTGATATGAAAGTGTTCAAATCAACATCATGGAGTCCATTTCTCCTTCGACTAGCATTGGAGCCACTGCTCACGTGAGTGGGTGAGCCTGGGGTACTCGAGCGAACACTTATACTAGCCATTGCACCACTAAGACCTAGGGGAAGAAAAGAAAAAGGATTTAGGTCAAACAGGACAAAAAAAAAGTTCATTTCCCACGTGTGGCAGAAAGGATGATGCTTATCTGTCCTCCAGGGATCTGTTAAAGACACTTCGCTCAATTTGTACCACATATACTTTGAAGTCCAGACCCCATCTTCCCAGTTTTCTATCCCTAAGAACCTAAGCATTTCTACAACTGCTTTCTGACCTTAGAAGTGAGTTATACAGCACACCATGGCAAATACCAGCTCCACCAGCATAACATGCTGCTCAAAAATACCTGTATATCATAGAATCATAGAATGACAGGGCTTGGAAGGGACCTAGAAAGATCTCTAGTCCCAACCCCCCTGCCAGGGCAGATCACCTAGACCAAGTCACCCAGGAACACATCAAGGTGGGTTTGGAATGTCTCCAGGGAAGGAGACTCCACAACCTCCCTGGGCAGCCTGTTCCAGAACTGTCACCCTCACTGGGAAAAAGTTTATATTCTCAAGAGTAGACTATTTCAACAGAAAGGCTTCACATTACTCCAACAGTTCAATTACAAATCCCCTACCAAGGACCTTCCAGGTGGATTTGACTTGATCCCATCTCAAGCACTATTGCCCTGCTCCCTGTCACACTGTCACTTCAGTTCCACAGCTCAAGTAGATAAACTGCTCTCAGACAGGTATATACCACTGCTAGGTTTTATTTGATTTATTTCAAGGCTGCTGCCATCAGCCAACACATTAGCATTGCCAGAATTCATAGAAGTACTTAAGCAGGACTACAAGCCCCCAAATTTGCTACTGACAGATCTGGTCCAATACAGTATCACAGGTACCCAGCAATTACTTTCATTTGTGGTGTTAATAAAAAGCTTAATTAGAACAGAATATTATTTCTTGTAGAGACAATGCCATCAACCAGAAAGCCCATGAATTTCATACCGATTTAAAGCTTTTTGCCTTTGCTAATTACAACTCTGCAAAAGCAGGGTACTCCAAACTAGGTGTTCAGTAAGGGCTAGAATATAAAAGCCTAACAATTCTTCTCTATTTGGAATTTGGGCTGTATTAGTAGATTAACAGCTCAGACATAAAACAAGCATCTTTGTTATCATGACCCTCTGATTTTAAGCAGTTATTAGGAAAGTATAAAACATCTGTTGGCCCTAAAAATAAAGCCACCAACAGCAAGAGCCATGCAGGAAGATGATGAACAGCAGAACATGATCTACATCTGCTACTTTTCTAGCAGCAATGACAAGCAAACACACCAAGCTGTTGAGGGAGATTTGTCAAAATCAGTCAAAATCTTGAGCTCTGACAGAGGTTCTCTAGTCTCAAATACTCTAGACCTTCGTCCAGCCATCATACATCTTGCATGTTATCCATTAGCTACTGATAGGCCAAAGAGGCAACTTATGAGGCTCTGTGAAGACTGCTAGAGCTGCCAGATCCACTGCCAGAAATGCCAATTAGAAGAATTTCTAAAGCAAACCAACTTCACTCTATTGTAAATTACTGTTGAATAAGCATTTAAAGCTTAGATCTTTTAACAGCACAGGATATACTTTGACACAGATTGGGCATTATGCAACCAGCAGTACCAACAGTCCCTGATCATTGATGCTTGCTTAGAGCTTTTGCTTACAACTCTAAGTGATGTTCCAATACAACTCAGGAGGATACTTGGGGAATTGACAGAGACTGTGCAGGTTTTATTAATGTTAAAATTCTCTTTCACAGTGGCAGAAAGTATTAACAGCCGACGCTGATTTAGTGCAAAAATAATTCAGCAACAGGGTTTACTCCAGTACACCCAGGATTAGGGTCAAGCTTAAAAACCATTATGAAAATAGGTTCCTTCTATACACCTACCAAAGAAATTAAAGCAACTAATTGATCTCTTGGATCTATGAGCAAAATGCCAATTCAAATATTTTAACTTAGGTAAACCACCAACATGCAAAATCTAGGCAGGTAACAAATCACTTGACAATACAAAGATAACAGCAAGTTTAATTTCAACTGGCATGACATACATTAGAAAAAGCATTAATTCATCCTGTACATTTAAACTGGAAAATATTTGACAGTGCACAGAAGGTGACATTGTTTCAAATCCAACTTGATTGCAGATATTTCCCCCACATCACTATTCCAAGCAAAATTGCTCTGGTAACACAAGTTCAGTGGTGTTACTTCCACCAAGTCAACAATTTATGCCACTTACCAATCATTTACTCATATTACACAGCCCATAACCAAATCACCAATATACTAATTCAACTTTAACATGGCATTTTTTCATCATATCTAGTGTGCAAGAAAGGAGCGAAAATTATTCTAAATAAACCCCAAAACTGACCTGTGATGCGAGAATACCTTTTTTGACATCACTCAAGAACTAGGTTAAGCAGAACCCTTTCAAGTAACAAATTGGGTGGGTTGTTTGTTTGGGTTTTTTTTTAATTAGATACAAAAGTCAAAATTAAAAGATGCATCTGTAATATACTGCAGGATATTCCAAACCAGACTGCCAAGGTCTGCAAGCAATGCCTCAAGCAGGCATGGACTTACCAACAGTTAGGTAATACTGAATCACTGTACATTTAAATACAAAAACAGCCTTCAGGAGAGAAGTTTAAATCCTCATACAAACCTGCTGTCAAAAGCAGGAAGGTAGTTCTGAATGATTTCTACAAAGATAGTACAAGGATATTGCATCACATGGACTTCTAGTTGCAGTTTAATCTTGCATTTCATACAGGTATTTAATACTGAACTAGTGAGTTACAGTCATGATTGAGTGTGCTGACAGTCTGAGTGACAATTTGGTATCAGTTACTGGCAGTTCACCATATTACATAGGACTACACATCAATCCAAGGGAGCAGAACTGTCAAAAGAAGCATTTAGATCACAGTTTATGATTGAATCATCAAGCTAAAGAGAAAGACTCAAAGAAAATTCAAGGCATGCACTGCAATAACAAGTTGCCATTTCATGGCAGCAACATCTTTGAAGGCAACCAGCAAAGCAATCGACAAGATCTTTTGTGTAGTCAGAGAAAGGATGGTTTCAGGAGCTGCAAGCCACAGTTCTTTTCCTCTTGGAAAGTCATTGAAAGTCATTGTAATGCAAAGAGGAAAAAATCTCAGAAAACCCATTGATTGGGAATTGTTCCAAGTAAGTTTTGAGGGGAGTCGGAGCCCTTCCCAGAGCATTTAACCATTTTAAACAGTAAAGCAAAGCAAAGTCATAAGATGACAACATGTTAGCAGCACCAATTCCCAGCCTCAGCATTCTATATTGTGATTAACAGGACCTCATACAGACAAAACCAAAGTGCCTTTGGTAACAGGCTAGAGACTCCAACAGCTGCTAGTGTCTTTACCACTGACACGATCTCTCAACCACCTCTGAAGATTCCCACTGCTTTCTACAGGAAAGATTTCTTTTTCTCTTGGAGGCCTTTAAGGGACACATGGCTCCTCCCTTTGGAAATGAAAGGATTGAAGTGCAGAGCATGTGAAATATTCTGCAGTACTTATTGCATTCTCATTCCTGCCATATATTTTAGTAATCAACAATACAGCATTTCATAGGCAGTCATTTCACTAACAACGATCACTTTTATCTGAAGCTATATTCTAAAGCATTTATTCAAGTACTAGGAGAAAAAGCTGCAGTCGAGTGACCAATACTACCTAATAACTAAGATCTCTTCAAAACTATCAAGTGATTAGAATGCTTTGGTAGAGGGATGCTTTATGGGGTATTAAATCCTTAAGCTAAATAAAAGTGTAAACTCCAAATTAGTAAGTTTATCAACACTGGGCTAACAAACTGTAAATGTCTTTTTATCTGCACTATAGCCATGTCCATAATGAGTGTGGGTTATTCAGGTCACTACTACAGCATAATATACTGGATAACTACTGCTCAGTACAGTAATAGTATTAACTATTGTTTGAGAAGTTTTAATCAGGAAGTATCAAAAAGAACATTCATGCTTAGATAAGTGTGACTAAAGCAGGAATTAGTTAACCCCAGATAAATACAAAATGGCATGCAGATAGATCCTTGTCACTCCTCTATGTCATACTCACCCTTTCACAGTACTGCTCAAAGAGCAGGTTTTAGCAGTGCATACCAATACACAATTCTGGTATCTATACACACACAACCTTTAAATTCAACTCTTTCCAACTGATCTCAACTCTGCTCTCCCATCCCCTCTTCTACCAACTGCTTCTCTATTCTCAACAACTGTTACTTTTTATATTGCAGTGTAATATTTTAAGAAAATCAGGAGGTCTCATGGAAATCCAGGCTCTTTAAAGGGGCCAAGTCACGTATTTCTCCATGCTAGAGCAAGAGTTCTCCCTACACCAGCCTCCCCAAGAGGCTGAATCACATGTATACAGCAATATTGAGAAAAGCACAACAAAATACCACTCCCTCACTGTGCTGTTGCCCATTCCCATCATTTTCAGTTAAGAACATTCAAGTACAACACATTGTAGTGCTGCCTTCCAAAGATGCTGCTTCCTGCTCCCTAGAACACATGCCACATGAAAAGGCCAAAGCATTATTCCAAAGCTGGACATGCAGAGCCATTAGCACTGCCACAGGCAGGTAGAGGATGGCCTGACATGACAGCTCTTGGCAATCTTAGGGGCTAGCAGCTCAGTTTGATGTAATTGTCATTTGGACCTCCTCTTCCAGAACTGGATATGCATCCAGAAAGCAGGTGAAGATACACATCCATAGCATGCTAACTATGGGGACTTCAGATACTGGTGAAGTCAAAAGCTTGACTCTGCATTTAAGATGAACAATGGAGCATTTCTCTTCTACTATCTCATCTTACAACACTAAGCATCATCAGATGGACAGTTCTTTAAGTTTCAAAAAAATCCAGTTTCAGAGTAAGATTAACATATTACCTTAACTACTCAGCTTTTCTAGAAAGCTTTAATTTCAGGTATTCACAGTTCAAGTTTCCAGACATGTTTTATTTCAAAGGTGACCCATCAGCACATTAATAATGTAAAGCTGTTATAGATGGGCAAATATTTTAAACTTACCACAGGTTTGCACTACTTAGTTCCAAAAACTCATTCTCAATCACCCTTAAATTCCAGTAAAGATCTCAGTAACAGCTGCAAAATGTAGTGCCATAAAGTTAATAGAAAAAGTAATCACATACTGACACCAGACTATTTCAAGTGTAATTTTGTAATTATTTTGCTTTTAGATACTGCAACAAGTCTTGAAAGCAGAACAGTAAAGAAAAAATTTCCTCAGCACAAAGATTGCTGATAACTCATACCACCAAAATTCATTTTAGGGTTCAACATCCTTAGCTTTTGTCAAAAGTCAGCTACCTTGCAAAGGTATAATGTAGCTCCGATAAAAAGGTTTGTGATGAGATAAAGCTAAAAATCCAATTTTATCAGGTTTCTTTTCAGACAGAGTTTTAAGAGTTTAACCAATACTTACAGATACTCTTAACATTTTAGTCTAGCTCATATACCTAGACTCCCAATGTTCCAGGAAATATTAGCTGTGACAACAAAGAAGCTGCTAAGTTTTCAGATTGGATTAGGAAGCATTTAGAGAACACAATCAAAATGCAGGTGTTATCCCATTACAGGGCAAGATCAGCAAGTTACAGCACCATGGTTCTTACCTAGATACAAATACCTATTTCTCAAAGTCAATAAACCAACACAGCTTCCCCACTTTTACTTGGTGGTGTAGATTCATATGGGTCTGCTTCACTGAAAGAGATCTTGCTTACAGTAGCAATGTTTTACTCCCTCTCATCTAATTCATCCCATTCCTATTACCAGTGGAGAAACACTGTTTCCACAGGAAGCTGAGCAGCACAAAATGAAGCTTCACTGCTTTACACACCAGTCAAACCCCCCTTTAAGTCTCACTTCTGATAAAATGCTGAGACTGCTACTCACTATTATCAGGATCTCATGTTTCCTCAATACCTTGAAGCAACAAATCACTTTAAACAGTCTGACAGAAATGAAGGTAAGTACAGCCCTACAGAGGACATTAATTTACATTTATACACACCTGAAGATCCTACACAGGCTTCAAAAATAATCAACACAGTTTCCTTTTCTCACAGGACCTATCAAATATTTTGAGATGGTTTAATCACAAGTCCTTAATGTTTAAAAAAAAAAAAAAGCTGAAGGAATGCTGATAATAGCCTAAAAAAGTTACAAGGCCAAATACAGGCCTAGTCACTAAAGGATTAGCACAAAAGCATTTGTGTCAAAGACCAGATTGAAACAGATATCAGAGAACCTAGCCCACAAGGTGACTGACATGTAATCCTGTCAACCAGCTGATGAAGGTTAAGCCTGCATTTCTAGCCCCTGCAGTGCCAGTAGAGAGAACATTCCTCATGACCCTACATTAAGGTTATGATCTATGAAAAAAGCTTTACACCTCATGGTTCAGATTCCCACACTATAGAAGAGCGACTTTCCAGAAGCCACCTCTATACAAAGGAGCTGCTAAGAAAAAAAAAAAAAGCAAGGATAGAACAAGAATTACACATAGAACTGCTTCTGAGTTTACTCATCTGGAGAATTCCCTGTGCTGAAGTGATTCTACCTACATTACTGTTACCTGAGCAAGCCTTCATAGTTAAAGCAAACTCCAACTAAAGTTTCAGAAACCAAGATTTTAAGAGGATGTTTATCACATCATACCAGGTAAAAGTCAGCTTCTGCAGTTCTCATGAAATTAGCTTTATCTACTGAATAAGCAATACTAGTGCACAGAATTCTCTAGCCAAGAAGGAAAACTGCCAAAAACTACATGACTGGGTGGAAGCATGCTTGATTTAAATGGCTACAGAGCAGTGAACAATAGCAGAATTAGGCTGTCACCTAGACAGTAACAGTGTCTGGCTTGTATATCTTGAAAAACCACCACAGCACAGCAGAAGCAAAGACTGCATTTTCAGGTATCCAGTTGTGCAACTTATTAAAATTCCATCCCTTACCAAGAGTCAAAATTTCCTTCTGAGTTTCAATGATTGCACTTCTAGATACAATATTTATATCTCAAGTTAAAAACAAAAGCTAAAACTATCTGCTACCCTTCAGAAATTTAGAAGGCATAAAAACAACAAGTGAACTGCTTCATTTTACCTCAGGAGCAGTTTAAAACATTTTGTTTATTTCTTGCTAGGTTTAATACAAAACAAGCTACTGAATATTCATATATAAAAAGATGCACCACCACCTTGTTATGGCAAGGAAGGAAATTCAGTATGACACTGGAAGATGCTCAAGTCTGAAGGCAAACTACAACCAAGTTGTGGAGAGGACTAGTGCACTGACATGCAAGTGAAGCCCCCTTTCCAGGGTACTTCAACATGCTAAACCATATTATCAGGTGCATAACAAGGGTACTAGAGTGTGGGTATGGTACCCCAGAGACACAAGCTTCAGACACTAAAATCCTTCCCTAAACTCACAGAACTTTGATAGCTATTTGCTACTAGCCAAATCTTAATAGTTAACTAGCTGCTGGCATAGTATTTCCATTTTCCAAGAATTCTGTTTAGCATTAGTGTGAATGCCAAGTCTCTTCATGCCTCAAAAACACTACAAAGAGTCGGTATTTTAAGTGTTGAGTTCACAGCTGTAAATATTACAGATCCAAACACCATTTTTATACAATCCCTTTTCCTCATTGCAAATACTTGACTATGCAATTTTAGAAGGTAACATGCCTTAGACATGCAAAAGTTCCCTTAGAGAATGAAGGGGATACCTTCAGCTAGAACATCAGGTACATGACATACGACACCAACAATAGTAGCCAAAAGCCAGACATGCTTTTAAGAATCCCCACCCAATTTTAACCAAGTAGTATTGAAAAAATTACTGTTACCATGCAGAGCTATGGCTTCACGGAAGGGTTGCAAATCAGTCTCTACAGATGAGCTAGTTTCTGTGGAAGTAGCTCGGTTAGGGGATACTACAGTCAGTCTTGGGGGAGCTCTAGAATTTCTTGGAGGAGGAACTTTTCCACAAAGGAAGCTGATCAAGTCTTCTCTACGAATAGTTCTTCTGCGTTTTTTCACCCAAGCCAAGACATCCTTATTCCGACGCTGATAGCCAATCTGAATTCCTACATCAAAGCTTCGCTGATGGGCATCCACACTTTCTGCAGGAGAACAGGAGAGAAAGGTGTTAGTGCTACAGCTAGAGCAATGTATAGCATGGCAGAGCAGTGTATAGTAAGCATCACACTGCTGGCACAGCTTCCTGCCAACCCTGGGAAAGAACTGTTTCTTCCGCAGGTTGGGGGGGGCAGCGCCAAGTTGGCTGCAGCAAGTCAGCACTGAAGATAAATCCCATTGAACCTGGAGAGTACTAGCTACAAAATTCCACCCTCTCTACAAGCCAGAAAGACAACAGCAACTCAAGCACCACCTCAACAGCACTTCCTATGCCTCAGATAAACACTAGAGCACTGTTTACAAAATCCTGTTGCATAAACATTAAAAACACACTTGGAGATTGTCAGAGAAAAGCACTTCAGAGCATGTCCTTTAAAGTGCATTCTCTGCTGATTTAAGTGCATCAGGAAAGCCCACATAAAAAAATCCAGAACAGCTGTTTTTAATTCTGACAGGTAAGGAATTTTCAGAACACTCAGATTTCTTTAGAGTCCTTCTAGTTTCATCTGAATTTCACTTGTAGAGGCAATTCACAGGAGGTCATAGTTTTGCAACTAGTTGATGTCCCCAATGCCTTTCAGTTAGGCAACATATTGACAAAGCCTAAATAAGTTTCCTTCCCCATTTAAAAATCCGATTGCAAGTTTGATATAGAGAAGCTTTAAAACACATTATTTGCAATTAACCCTACTACAAAATGCAAATTATTTCTCCAACCACAGAGGTGGTAACTAGTGCCCACCAGTTAGAACCCTGTCGAACTCCTAAATTACTTGTACTGTTTTCAAACCACTAAGTGCACTTCTGGCTACTAGCTGAAGTAAGTTTCAGACAGCAGTAACAGGTGGAATAAATCCTCTTCAACATAATGCAGCTCCTCGTTTGCCATCATTTGCTACCAGAGCTTTGCCAACAGCTATTTCAGTTGCATTAAAATAACTGCTTTGTTGCTCTTGCTCCATGAAAAGACTTCACCATACCCACTCTTATTTCATTTGCTCCATTTCCATGTATTTTCTTTAAATCTGGCAGAGTTGATTAAACAGCATTTTATATTCCTGCTTTACTAATCAAGTGAATGTAATACTGTTCTGAGCAACTGGCTTTTAAGAGACTTAAGAAGAGCTGTCCAAGATGCTGGTTTACAGGTACACAGAGACATACACATCTAATCTAGTTCTCATACTCCAAACACACCCAAATTAAATCCCTTTTAAATGCTATTCTTCAATTTCTATTTGAAGGCACCACTGCATATTCCACAAAAGACAGCACTAAAATCTACACTCCCAAAGAGCAGCACTTCAAATGTAACACAACCTACCATCTCAAACTGTTAAAACACATCTCAAACTTCAATCTTGGGGCTTTCAGAATATAAGCTATACAAACAAGAGCACACTGAACATGTTCATCACTTCTGTGCACTCCGAGAGTATTCTTCCTATGCTGCTTTGTAACCAAAGGGCTAGAAGACTCAGAAATGCCAATTGCCATGAAACCAATGCCAACATGACAGATTATTCCTCCAGCCATTTTCTGCTCCACAGCACCTTAAGACTCCAAAGCACTCCCAGTAAAAGCTACCCAAAGATTTGGGCATCTATTTGGAAACTAACAATATTCCTTTTATCACTTCCAGAAATAAATGTGATAAAGTACTTCTGAGATGTGAGGGGCCCAGATTTATGGCAATAACCTGCTTTCCTTATATACAAGCATACCTCAAAGGGCTAACTATGAACTAGCTGTGAGGTCAAACACACCAACTGCTGCTGATGTAGCCTGGGCAAATTTCAAGCATCATTACCCTGGGAAAGATTAGATTTTTATGGTAAAAGCTACAACCACTTTGTTTATGAAGTTTAACTGGAAAAAAAAAAACCAACACCCCACCCCCCCCAAAACAAAACACAAACCCAGTGAAGTTACATACATTGTGAAATTGCTAAGTCAGAACAAAGACTAAGCAAATCTTATTTTTATTAAAAAATTGGAGGCTTGGAAGTCTCATTCTAAGATGCCTACAACTTTCTGCAGAAGAATGCTGACATGCAAGATGCTCCAGCATTCTCCTTATGCACTATTCCTTATGGAGCTCTTGTTAAAAAAAACATTTTAATGCTACAAAACACCAAAACATTTATCAGATCAGAAAGCAGCTGACAGGGCAGGAGGCAGTTTGTGGTGTTGAGTTCACCACATCAAGTACTTCTCCCTGTTTTGACAGAGTCCTTCAAAACACAAACTACCATGGGAGAAACAACAGGAGATTTTTAAAGAGCCACATTCATTTAGTAGGGAAGCAAAATCCACACTAAGACTGCAGATTCCTCACCATGCCAATGTCTAGCTGTGCTCTCAAATTTCTACTCGCTTGGAAGTTACATTAAAATGGAAATATGTCAGTCCTAAGTAACTGAAGCACTTCAGTACTTAAAGATAGGTTTGAAGGAAAGATCCGTTTCAGGGGCTGCTTTTAGAAATTACATTTCCCCAAATACAGTTTGCTACTTAAATGCTCGTTTCCCTGATCACCATATAGATAATCTTCTGTTAATCACATTACTGCAGAAGAATAGGGCTGATTTTGCCTAGAGAGCACAAGTAATCAAATGATTTTACCAAAAACAGTCTAAGCCTTGACAGTAAAGATACTGTAAAGGACAGCAATGCCATTTGTACAAAAAAAACAGACTGCTTTTATTCCAGCCAATTTATTACCACTACCTGCTGCAACTCTAGCACCATGCTCAAGTGACCATCCAGTCCATGTTAGCTAATGACCCACTCCCTCAGGCCAACACCTACACTGTATTACGGGATGGGCTGCCCCTTTACAAGGCCTATGACACACAACATTCAAAGGCACTTTCTGCGAAGGTATATGCACCTAAATCAACTGGAGTCGAATGAAACAACATGCAGGCTGAACTCGAGATAATGCTGTATGGACCACAGAAATTCAAACACAACCCACAGCTAAAAAAAAACCCTAAAAGTCAGAAAAAACCACCAACTGGGAACTCTATTTCTTCCTTCCTAGGAATGGAAGACACTAACAATGAATCAAGAATTTAAGCCTCAAGGTACCACTTCTGTCCAATCTTTTAAACTAGAAACTACTTGATGATTCTCCCACAGATGAGAATTCTAGTTATAACTCAATGACCAGCACAGTTCAGAAACTGATGACAGCTAGACACTCACAGTAAACCAGCACAAAAGCACAGCCACATGTACTTCTATCCAAGTTTTGGCTAACTCTGCTTTCTACAGCCACCCTGGGCATAGTCATAATGCTATTCTAGGGCTTAAAATAAACTGGGTGACTTCCTTAAGAAGCCTCATTGTCAGAGGACAAAAACTGTCACATAGCATCTACACAGATTTTTACAAACACCAAACCCTACCTATGCTTCACAGCAAATGCATTATATCAATATATTCCAACTTAATCCATCACAAAACACACGAAAAATCCAGGAAATCTTAAGTACTGTTTAATAAACAACTGCAGTCTCTCCTCAAATTCATGAGAAATCCACACATTAAAAACATCCTTTTTCAAGGGTCTCCAAGTAAAAACAGCTTTTAAGTAATTACTCACTGACATGAGGCAACAGAGAAGATTCAGCTACTGTCGGCTAAAGTGGCCCAGGGAAATATTTGCAAGATTCAGGAAGCAGTCTTGGGTTAGATTTTATCAGGGTGAATAAGAGACATTAACAGGCCCTGCTTATGAGTAAGCCAGGGCAGGAGGCATAGTAGGGCCCAGCTC
>JANHGL010000852.1:0-20805 GCA_024611195.1 Ceyx melanurus
AAAGGTTGTAATTTAAAAAAATGGTTTAATGGTATTTTGCAAAAACAACTGATGTGGAAGAAGGCAACCAAAACATCTTAGTAATTTGTCAACATAACTGGAATTTTGAGTGGATGACCTCCTGACACTCCTTTCAACCTGAATTATCCTACCATACTGCTACTATCTGCTAGCATTTCTGGTGTAATACCATCACATCTATTATTTACATAGTTTTGTATGCAAATATGAGCACTTTTATTAGAGTATATAGAGTTATATTTTTTCCTTGTAACTGAATAGAGCTGTTGTTTGAACACCTCTGACCCTGGCTGTGCACTGATTTTAGTGGGTCCCATATGAATTTTTATGACCGCCCGCTGGGTTCTCAGCATGAGACCTGTAAGATGACTAATACGAGTAAGACTAGCAAGATCTGAGTCAATGTTTGAGCTTATGCTTGCATTTATATTTCTCCAACTTCTTTCAGATACTTCTTTGTTAGAAGGTAAATGAGCTTTCTTCAATTTCTGGATATGAGATTTTGCATGTTATTCCATGAAGTAGAACTGTCATTACGGAGACTTGAAAAAAGCCAAATGAACCAAACCCAAGATATGTATATATACAATGAAGCTTCTTTATAGTAGTTTTTTTTTAAAAAAACAACAACACAAACAAAAAAAACTCAAAAAAACCCAAAACAACAACAAAAAAAAACAAACCAAAAACAAAGACTCGGCAATTGGTTGTATCTGCTGCTTTCAAATAAGTACTTTGTGCTTCATGCCGTGTTCATCTAGAGAGTACATCACTTAAATGGGTGATATGCTTTGCAATACAGTGAGAGCTGCAAGATACAAGTTTAAGGTGTCTTGTCACTGTCAGTTGCAGTCTGAGAGATGCTGGAAGAAAAAAGTGATGCTTAACTCCAATATTAAGTGCTCTGGGTTATGAAATACTGAATGCAGAGGGATCTGATTCATGTGGACAGTGAATAATATAATCTGCTTGTGTTATAATGGATATTTAGGTATGACTTTGATTATTTGATCTTTAAAAGTAATTCCAGCTTTTTTTTCTGTCCTGTTGACCTCTACTAGAAAGCAGATTTCTTTGGAGGAAAATATAAGTCCTCCTTGAGTAGAAAAATAGAATGGAAGATATATGTCCATATGATTTTGGTTATGCAATTGCTGTATCACACAGTCAAACCTGAATATTTGCACCTGACTTGTAGAAAAAAAATCCAATGTGGTGTGACTGAATTGATTTAAAATCAAAACAGTCATTGTCATTTTGTTTTCTCTGCATCTCTGCCCTTAACAGTGGCTTGAACAGTAGTATTACACAGTTCCTTTTGTTGGTAGTAGATTGCTTTTTAATCGTGGTTTCCTTGTATTAAGAGGACAGGCATTAGCTCTTGATGTTTGCACTTTCTGTGCCTCTATCCCTCCTTCTGAGCTTTTTTGTGTTTGTTGTTGTTTTTTTTGTGTTTTTGTTTTGTTTAGGGTTTTTTTTTGTGGGTATTTTTTGTTTTTGTTTCATTTAGTTTTTATATTATTATTTGTCCATAGCTCAGGTAAACCTATGAATTTATAATGGTTTTCTGTGATGTCACAAAAGACAATATTCCAGGTGAAACAATAATGTTTTCAATCCCATTCTTTTTTCATTGTAACACTTTGTTTCTTATCTTGTCTATGCCTGTAGTAAGCAAAGACTCTGTTGAGCTGCACATCTGGTACATGGTTATTTTATTTATCTGCTTAAATTTGGCTTAAAATTCAACACCATGTGGGAATAGCTGCATGTTTTTTCTTTCAAGAGTTCACTATTTTGTATTTGTTGACATCAAATGTTATCTGTCCACTGTTGTTTTCACTTAGCTATCTCTAGTTTTGATTCCACTCAAGTCTACTAACTGGGTATCACTAAAGTTGTTTTTAGTTTACTGTTCAATAATAGAAAGCTGAAAAATGTAGCCAGTGGCAGCCCTAGGAAATAGAAGCAGTATTTTAGGGACCTATTAAACTGAAGATTGACTTGGGCTGGTGCTTTGAAAGCGTTTATATGCTTGTGTAAGTATGTATAATGTGCTCTATGTGCGTCCCTATGTAGAAATTTTTCTGATATTTACCATAGTTCTTGAAATATGTGTTGCTCATGATGTCAATATTTTTTAGTGATAGTCTAGTGAAGCTATTTTTGCAGGTATTACCTTTACAATTTTCTTATGTGCTTGAGTTGCATTAGATTTCAGGGTTTCATAAAATCTTTTATAAGTGTTTTAAATACATGAATATATATGTTCAAAGTGATTAAAGTTATTTGCATGTATAAAGAATTAAAAAATGCTTCTTTATGTGATTGTATTGGTCTTGGTGATTTATCTTTTTTTGTATACCTTAATAAGAATTACCAAATGAGTTGAAATCAGTTTGAGACTTTTTTTTTTTTTTTTTTTTACACTAAGTCATCCTGTTTCCTGTTATCACAGTACAGAGAGAAGAATGTTGAGTTTGCGCTTACTTGTTTTTTATTTTAGAGGAATGGTATTAATGTTTCTTCTTCAAGCATTGACACTTGGCATATTTAAAATGGACCTCTAGGAACATTTCTATTACGTTTTGAGTATTTTCTATCATGGTTCTCCATTAGTCCTGTTTGATCGCTAGGCTTCTGTAGCAAGGAACAAAATGTTCTTCCATGTGTTATACTGCAGGTTGGGTTTCGGGCACTGATATGGTTTTAGGGGAAGAGTAACTTCTAGAAGTCCATCTTGATATCAAGTTTACTGTGTATGTCCGTACCTTTATTTCTTAGTTTTTAGAAGCCTCAGTTGTTCAAGTGCATTTAGATTGTGAGCCCTGTTAACTTCAACATGAAATTATGGGATTGCTTGCATGAATTCAATTATAGAAATAAGGCCGCAGGTGGTGTCTGAGTTTTACTGACTATATTAGGTAAAACTTGACTACGAGACTAATGCAAGACTGTTTGAGGACAAAGGCTATTTGAAAACAACTATTAATTTGGAATAAAAGAGGGTATTTTGTAAGTTAAAAAGGTGCTTTGGAAACCTATTATGGTATTCAAATAGTATAGAAGGCTCGGAGGTTATAAAGACAAAAGCTGCTTGAAAATACAGCTTTAATATGAGGATTCATATTGGAGGATGATGTTTAGAAAAAAATACAAAGTCTGTTATGTGTGGTATAGTTGGTGTACTGCATACTACAGTAGACAGTATAAACCAGCAAAAACCTTCTATTCTGCATCATTTCCCAGTTGTGGGAAATTCAGACATTCTTTGATGTCTGGTGCTTGGTCTGCATATTGTAGCAATACTGTATTATGATGGTTCAGAAATTAACTATAATACAATTGGAAGGGACAGCAATCCCCAGCTCGCTTCTCTCTCTGAAGCAAAAGAGCAAAAGGTGGTCAAAATCTGGAGGGGATGTAAACTGCTGATGCATTTGCGTCCTGCCTATGAAGTACTCCTGTGTGCTCTGAAATTGAGGATAGATAGCAGCTGGTGTATCTGACGGGGCATGCGCAGAATCAGAAACATTCTTATTCCAGACCTATGGTCTACAAAGGTAAAGGTGACAAAATTCTCCTCAGAAAATGGAGTAAACAAAGTGAAAACTTTAAAATCTTTTCCTTATAGTTAAAAGAATCAGAATAGGATGCAAAGCAAAACTATTCCATGTTACAGATTGTGTGGAGACTGAAGAGGACTTGTGAATCTGAAAGCTTGCATGTTTTTCAGCTTTTATTATCAAACTACTAAAGACATTGTCTCTGACTATGAAATGTACCTCACATGAAGAGAAGTGCTTCTTATACAAACTGATTTTGGTAATTATAACTGGCATTTTTCATCGTATTCCTGCACTATTTTTCTATACTTTGCAGCACTGACGCTACAGGTTCTTTTTTAAAAATCAGACTTAAGCCAAATCTACAAGATTGTAGTCTTCAGAGTCTTTGATTAGTTATATGAGATTTGAATGCCCATTTCTGTGTATTAAGATCAATGCTAATATGCACTTTTTAAGCAACAGATTTATTTTTTAATGATAATGATGAATTGTTTGCTAGGCATAGTTTTCAGATTTCTACACCAAATTAAACTGTGACACTCTTGTGATTTTTATATTTTTTTATACCTCTTTTTGATTTTCTCCTTGGAAAAAGCAGAATCTACCTATATAGCAACTGATGTCCAAGGGGCAGGAGAATTCCTAATGCTGGGGAAAATGATTGGGAATTCAAGCAGAGAAAGAATTTTGGCCTTTCTGTTAGGAGTTGCAAACCATGAAGTCCCAGAGATCTAAGAATGTGGTACAGGTTCTCACTTAATGATGTGTTTCAAGTGCTAAACTGTCTCTGGTGCACAAGCTGCTTCCTCAACCTCTCAGAAACACTGGAATTTGCTGCTCCTCCATTTTGTAAACACAAGAGCACTTTGTAGGGCTGTGCTGTAAACCGTGTCACAACTGTGACCTAAGTTAAAATAGAATTTTTTTCTGTCTTCTTTTGGAACAAGTGACATGAGGGAAGGGGAACAAACAGGATAGCTTCTTAAACTGGCTTTCAATGCCAGAGAAAACGTTGTGTAACCACATCCTGAATAACCCCAAAGATGGACTGAGCTACAAAATAAATTTTGGATTCCCAGTGGAATCTGAGGACAGGAGATTGCACAAGACCTGTATCTTCATCTGTGGGCAATAAAGCATGTGTCAGTCCAACAGCTGGCTCCCAAAAGATCGAGACTTTGGAACTAATCTAACAACTGTGTAAATAGGTGCATGGTTATCTTTTAATTGCTCTATACCTGGGTCTTCATAAACCTTTGTAACTGTGCTGTCTGTCAAGGGTTCTGTGGATAAATAATTCTAGTTGCTTTTATGTTAACCTGGCTTCAGTTAAAAGTTATTTCAGGGTAGCTGTCTAACGTGAGGACATTTTGTTCCTGTGAGTCTTTTGATCCCTAAAATTGCAGCCTTGCACACTTAAAATGGTGGTTTGGGCATTGAAAGGATGATGGAATTTCATTGAATTCCTGTGAGTATTTTGGAAGCGTTCTTGCAGATGTTGGGGAGAAGCATGTTGGACTTCGGTTCGTGATAATGAGACTGCAAAGTTGTTGGTAGCACTTACATTGACCCTGCACAGTGCCCATAAAAAGTGAGCTGGAATGTTCATAATGATAGATTGTCAGACCTAAAAGCAGTGTGATGAAGTAGACTCGAGTTCAAAGTGGAGAATAAATAAGCCATGATGCTTATTTGTTTGGCATTAATGAGATTACAGACATGGCCTCGAATTGATTGTTTCTGACTTGCACTGGTGTAATATAGTAGTGTGTTTTAGTGTAACATGTGAATGTACCTGCTCAGATTTCAGCAGGTGGAAGACACAGTTGTGTAAATGGCCCAGGACACTGAAATTTTCACACTGTTTTTACTACCCAAGCTGTTTCAGTCATATTAATAGTGTTGAGAAGTATATCTTTAGACTGCAGCAGACTAAAGCCGTACCATAATTTTCTTGTTCTTTGGTACTTTTCCAAGTCTGTTTTCTAAGAGCTCTGCCACTTGGTCAGGCTGATAGCTTATCAATATTTATGCCTGTGAACTCTAAAAACTGAGTTTTAAGCTAACTTTGGAATGTTAAAATATTTTTACTTTTGTTTTGTTAAAAAGATGGTGATAGTTGTCAATTTTATGGTGGATCCATGAGTTTTGACACTTTTTTTTAATTCTCGAACCAGAGGTGAATTTTTTGGGGAAGTTGATAAACAGTTGAGGCATCATGTATTAAGATACTATGCTATTGACCATGTTGGGTGGTGAAATAGCATTTTTTACAGACATACATTTTGGAGGGAAATGTGAAGTTTATCACTACCCTAACATTACAGCAAGTTAACCACGTGCCATAATATGCTAGAAGACAAATATCTGTCTTGTCATTCCTGCAGTAGCCTTGTGGACCACCTTACCAACTTCTATTAAATATCTTTTAGTAGCTTTATATTTAGGTTACTTGAAGCAGTTTCTGGAAATAAGAAAAAGATTTACTTTTAAGCAACATGTAGGACACTTGGTGCTTTGTGTTGATGTGTCTAACTACTTTTCTCCTTCTCCCACATTTCAAGTCTGTCTTGTCAAAGAAACCCAGTATTGTTTTGACTTGCCACAATGTAGCTGAAGTATTTCTGACTGAGAGGAAGCAACCCAGAGTGCCCCAGATCCTGCTGCTAACACAATAGGTTAAATATGTGTGGAGACAGGAAAAGCAGTGTTCTCTTCGCATGCTAAGACAACACCTAGAAGAACAACAAGAGTGTCATCCCTGATCTTGGGTGGACAGGCAGTTATCATAGATGGAAAGATTTCTTTAAATTACTGTTTGTTTTAAAGAAAACCACTTGGAGGTCATTACTACAGTTCTTCTAAGGTCTACATTTAGTCAAGTAATGTAAATGTTAGAAATAGTGTATTTATTGAAATCCTGTATAGAATCACAGAATAATTCAGTATGCAGGGGACATGGGTAGGTTTCTGTTCCAGACTCCTGCCAAAAGCAGAGTCACTAGTGAGGTCAGAATGGTTGTTGCAGCTCTCGGGTCATAATAGTCTCCAAGTATAGAGACCACACATTCACTGCTGGGCTGTCCACAGGATGACAGACTTTCTCTGTATATTTTCTCGGAACCTCTTGTGTTTCAGCTTATACCTGTTGTCTGTTGTCCTGTGAAGAGCCTGGTTCTGTCTTATGAAAAACCTTCCTGTTGCTAAAGGGGGCTGCTGTTAAGTTACCCCAAAGTCTTCTCTTCTCAGGTGGAACAGGCCCTGCTCCCACATCTTTCCTCACAGGGTGTGTGCAACAGTCCCTGACTGTTGGTGGCCTCTGCTGTGAACTCATTCCTGTTTGCCAGTGTTTTTTAGGGTATTGGGGAGATGGGGTAGGGCCCGGACACAGAATTTTCAGTTCAGATAAGATCTGAATTTTGGCCAAGTTCTGAAGAAAAGCCAGAACAGTAGGCAGTCAGACTTGTCAGCACTCAGACTTGGAACATTTTCCTCTCCCAATTTATGCATAAAAATAAGAATAAGATGATGCGATACAGTGGTTTTAAACTCTTGAAGGACATCGTGACCAGAAACAATCTGTTCAGTTCAAGAAATTGTAGTACTTCCCTTCTTTAAAGAACTCTGAAATGTAAAATGTTTCGATACCTTAATTTGGTTATGTAGCATTTCTTTAGAGGTGTTGTACTTAATAATGTCAACTGTAGACTTTTTCTTTAGTTTTTTATATGTTTTTTGTTGTGTTTCAATTTTCTAAATGCAGCATGAGGAAATAAGCTAATAATTGCTGTCTTGAAAACCAAGCTATTCTTCGCATAATGTAATTAATTATAACTGAAAAGTATAGATAGAACATGGTAAGTTCTACTGCTTACACAAAAATGCAACAATGTGTCTTGTACTTTTTTTTTTTTTTATTAAAACAAAGACCTATTTGACTGCTTCAGTGATTAAATGCATGGAGCAACAGCTTAAAAAATACCTGCAAACTTATTTTTATTAATTATTCTTTTCAATTTCAGTCATAACTTAATCTATTTTAAATTAGTTTGACTAAATCAGTCTGTCTTGCTCTTGTATTGAATAGTTAATAACACCTACTTTATATGTGCATGACATGCACACTGAATATGTGTGGACATAATCAGTATGCAATTTTTTGGAATAATGTAATGATGTCTAAATTTGTTAAATAAAAGCTTGTACTACTGATATTATTTGTTCCTAAAATTATTTTAAAATGTGAGGTTTATGCTTGTACTTTGAGAAACTGATTATACATGTAATGTTATAACACTTGCCTTCTGTTTACAATTTTTTTTGTTTTATTAAAATTATTGTTGATGTCTCTTATTAGATTAAGATGAGCTAAAATGTTAGGCTGCTTTCATGTTTATTTAACATCAGATCAGATGGGAAAGAAGAAATGTTAAATAATCTCAAATTACTAAGCAAAATATATTTGTCTTAATTGTTTTCTTCTATTTCAGTAATACATATATTTAGAAGAAGTTAGCATCTGTGTCCTACCTTTGTGGTGTTAGTAGCTGGAACTACATTTGCTTATTTGTGGTTCAAAAACAAATATGAATTCTCAGCTAATAGTTAATTTGTTATAATCCACTACATTTAATGTAGAATACTTACCTATTGTTTGGTACAGTATCTTTCTTCACATAATTTCCTGTTAATCACTGAACCTTTAGAGAAAGAAGCAAAGCAAACAAAACTGATACACAACCTTTTGCTGTCAGGGAAATGAGAAGGGAAATTACTGTCCCTGATAACACATTAAGGACAAGAAAGAGACTAAGGGAACAAGAATAATATGAAAGCCTTCCTGGCAAAAACATGTAACATGGAGCAACAGTTAAATGGCCTTGCAGACTTATTTGGTAAGCTTGCACAGCAGATGGCAGGGAAAAAAAAAGAAAGCTTTTAAAAAAATTAAAAGTGGAGTTCCTGATAGGAATGGTACTGTACCACACACAGGATAACTATTTTGAATCTACAAATAAAAAAAGGCACTGTCAGTCAAAGACTCGGGGAAGATGTCCTTACTGCTTCTGAATGGTTTTGTTTCCTCTGCTGTAAGAAAAGGAATTTTCTTATTTTTTCACAACACTAAGTATGTTGTTTGTTTCTTTCCTTGAAGTAGTGAAGCAGGAGGTGAGTTTACAGGCAGATGCAGGAGCTCAATAGGATCCTGGAAATAAAATGGCTTAAAGTAAGGAGGGAGCAAGTATGTAAACAGCTTTGGTCTCTTCATCCCTCCAGATGCCTCTCTATTCTTTGTCTTCTTATTTCTTTACTCTTCCTTTTCAGAACTTTTATTTCATGTTCAGTTGTACTTCTCCTGTTGTGGCTTTGTTGCTTTCTTACATTCCTTCCTTCATTCCCATTAATAAAAAAGCCACTAGGTGTGCTTTTGCTCTTAGAGATAAGTAGGTCTTAAGATTGCTTTCTGATCTTCATAATAGTCAAGGGCTGACCTACTGGGAGGAGTGGCTGATACACCAGATGGCTGTGCTGCCATCCAGCGAGATCCTGGCAAAATCAAACCTAATGAGGTTCAACAAGGATAAGTGTTGGGGAGGAACAACACCATGTACCAGTCCAGACTGGGGGTAAACCCACTGGAAAGCAGCCCCATAGAGAGGAATCTTGTGCTGGTGGATAGTAAGTTATCCATAGAGGAGCAATGTGCCCTTGCATCCAGAAAGGCCAGTGGCATCCTGGGGTGCATCAAGCAAACTGTCCAGCAGGTTTAGGGAGGTTCTCCTCCCCATCTACTCTGCCCTAGTGAGACCACATCTGGAGTATTGAGTTTAGTTCTGGTCTTTTCAGTTCAATAGACACATGGAAATACTAGAGAGAGTCCATTGGAGAGCTACAAAGATGACGAAGGGACTGGAACATCTCTGTAATGAAGAAAGGTTGAGACCCCTGGGCTCTTCTGCCTGGAAAAAACACTGAGAGAGGATCTTAATAATGTTTACAAATATCTGCTGGGTGGGTGTCAAGTAGAAGGGCCGGTCTCTTTTCATTGATGCCTTGTGATAGGACAAGAGATAGCAGGTGAAACACAGAAGTTCCACCTCAACATGAGGAAAAATTTCTTCACTGTGAGGGTGACAGAGCCTGAAACAGGCTGCCCATAGAGGTTGTAAGACCCACCTGGATATGTTCCTTTGTGGCCTGCCCTGGGTGTTCCTGCACTGGCAGGGGAGTTGGACTTGTTCTTCAGATCCATTACAACCCCTACCATTCTAAGTTTCTATGATACTTGAAACCAAACTTAAGGGCCTGGATCCAGACAAGTATTTCTTTCATTTTACATTGGTGAAACACCCTTTTGTCTTTCTGGATCCATTGTTATACTCAGATTTGCCAGAGCAAACTCACCAGTCAAGTTTTCAGCACCTCTGGATGGGGAAAATGGGAAGAAAAGCACCAAAAAGAACATTATGAGAAAGAAATATTAAGGTCAAAAGTATATGCCAAATGTAGTTATATTTGCAAGTTGGGCTAAACTATATCAAAATTATTTGGGATGCTGGAAAATTTATTTTCACTTGTTGGAGAGCTGCTGCTGGTTTTGAAGAGGAAAATAGTTCCGATTTGTTAGTGGAAGAAACAAATTGCTTGTGAGAATACTCAGTTCTGTTAGCCTCACTGGGCAAGTGTATGGTATTGTGATTAGAACTTAGTTTGAAGCTTGGTCAATGAGAAGAATCCTTGTTTGTCTTGAAGGAAAAGAGACAGGCAAATGGCTTGGCAGTGGACTGGACAAGAACTAATAACTAGGCTGAAATACAGGGATAATTCAAGGAAGTAAAAATGTATTGTGAATAGGGTGGAGGTGGAACCATGACAGATGGTTAAAAAGGTGCAGGAAAGTTTGAGTAGATGAATGGTTCTATACTGGAAATAAAGACAGTGCAAGTCCTTGTATGTGTCTTTCTATCCTTAATTGTTCATTTACATGTTTAATTATCCCAGCAGTTACAGCTGTTGGAAAGTATTCTAATTTCAAATTTCAGTGGCACTGATGTGTTGAGAATGGAGAAGTCTTTTCTTGTGGTGATGCTTTGGAAATTGTCTTTTGTGTCCTCAGTATAGAGAATTGATTTAGAAAAAGGTTGATGTGGGTAGGCTTTTGGGGCTGCTGTTCATGCTGTGTTGGGAGTGTCTTGCTCACTTTGATTCACCATGGTTGAGTGCCAGACACTCCAGCTATATGTAAGCATTAATTATTTAAAAATGTGATTGCAAATTATCTTTAAAATAAAGAAGAATTTATTTCCACAGCAAATACTGTATCTCATGCATGTGCATATACACATTTCTTACTCATTTTTCACCATTTTTCAATGGCTTTTTAGTTTCTTAACGGTGGAATGAGTGGAAATACAAATTTAAGATTGTTGTTCTTTCCTGAATTGGACCATATGGTGGAGTAAAATAGCATTTTAACCAACCTTTTTGTTTTATCACTTCTCTGATTTGCTGTTACTGATGGTGTACAGGATTAGTTTTGTAATCATAATTTCTGATCTCTAATTTTCTGTTTGTTCCTACATTATTTTATTTCCTTTTCTTTTATCTGTGTAATGGGTGAGGTCCTTTTGAAGGCATAATTAAAATACCAGGTCATAGTACTAATGAATGGTAGTAAAATGCTACATAAAATTAGAACTGTTTAAGTTACTGAAATAATTTTACATAATTGTGCATGCAGTGTTTACAGTAAAATGTTATACACTTCTAATGATTTTATTAAAGGGAATCTTCAGTGGAGTTTGATTGTACAAATAACACCACTCTACTGAATTACAACATGCCTCTTATGGAACATGAGAGTTAATCTAGATCATGATGAGAATTTCACATTCTTTCAAAACATGATTAGAGCATTGCAAATGTATTATCTCATGATACTGTTTTTGGTAGTTTCAAAACATTTGAAAATTATCAGTGTTTAGCAAGTATATCATCAAAGTGCTACTGTTGGAGTAGTTCACATAAAGTGTGGCTTTAGCAAATCTCATTATATGATTACAGACATACTTAGTGCTAAATGGTGTCTACAAGTAAGGAAAGAAATGGCAGGTCAAACGTGGATTATATGGACTGTATGTGGGAGTGTCTGTTGTCTTTTCAGTTTTGCCCTTGTAACCTGGAAATCCTGGTTAAGAACACCATGTTTACTGACAAGACTACTGTGGTAATTAGATTATTTAGTGGGACAAATGCATGTTATCTAAACTTGGTACAGTAATGCATCATTTAACATTTGGAATTGTTTCTTTCACACAAAGTAGATTAAAAAAGTGGTTTTTAGCTCACTAATAATGCTGGAACTAATGAAGGTTAACGATGAACTTGATCACGTTTGGTAGAAGTAATTAATTTGCATTGCAGGAGCAAGAAAAATTTGGCGCTACCTTTAATGATATTGTAGAAATTAGTTTTCTTGAACCTAGTTCTAGATATATTTTCTGTATATATTTCTATGCTTTATATAAATTTCTATGTTAACTTGTTTCCTCATTAGAAGTCAGTCTCTTAGTGCAGCCTATTTGTCTCTTAGTGCAGCCTTTTTGCAGATAATCCTGTCTTGTAAGTTTCAGTGGTCCTATAAATAGCCTGATCAATAATTTATACTTTTCATGGATCCTAGCTACTGACTTGACAGCCGTTACACAAGAAGACATTTCAGATAATATACTCCAAAAGCAACTTGTATGCTCTTAGGTGATAAGGAAAAGAAATGCTGCTGAGAGATGGGTGTTTTGTCCTCTACAGAAAGGGGGAAAAAAAACCCCCAGACCTCTCAAAGGGGCAGAATGAGTTCCTTTGGTGAGTCCTGCTGCTAGGAAAGGAAGAAGGAAATGGAGAATACCCAAAATGAACAAAGGAAAATGTAAATGGGAAACTTCTACAAAACACAGAGGGGATATAGATTCAAGTGGAAAGAACATGAGCAGGTGTGGAGTTTCTTACTGCCTTTTTTTCCACCCCTCCTTTCTCCTTTTGTGTTTTTGAGGTTGGGGGGAGGATTATGATATATCAAAGACAAGAACATAAAACCAGAGGAAAAAATTGAGGGTGATTTAACTGCCAGCATAATTATAGTACTGCTGGACTGGATGCTCAGTATGAGAAGTATTTTGAGGCTTTGCAGGCCAAATGGATGGGCAATATATTTGCATTTGTGTGGTAAATGGAGAAATATTTAGTAACTTGTCTGAGTCATGTTATCACATTGGAATATATTGATGAATATATTGAATAGTACTGGTCCCAGTATTGACCCTTGAGGGAGTCATGGAAAAACTTTTTCTCAGTGAGGGTGACAGAGCTCTGGAGCAGGCTGCCCAGGGGGGTTGTGGAGTCTGCCTCTCTGGAGACATTCAAAACCCTCCTGGATGTGCTCCTGTGTGACTTGGTCTAGGTGATCCTGCTCTGGCAGTGGGGGTTGGACTAGATGATCTTCTGGGTCCCTTCCAACCCCTAACATTCTGTGATTCTGTGCCTCCCCTAGATACAGGCCTCCAACTAGACTGATCCACTGACCACAACTTGCTGGCTTCTTTCCTTCAGCCAGTTCAAAATCCATGCCAATACCCTATCTTTCAGACCACACTTCTGTATTTTAGCTGTGGGGATGCTGTGGGAGATAGTGTCAAATGTTTTACTGATAATCAAGATATACCACATCCACTGCTCTACCATCATCTATCCACCTGGTTATGTCTTCATAAAACACTATCAGGTTCATCGAGAGTGACTTCCCCTTGGTAAAACCATATTTTACCTAATGACCTTCTTATCCTTGATGTGCTTAGAGACAGTGCCAAGGATAAGTTGTTCCATCATCTTTCTGGGGATGAAGGTGAGGCTGACCAGTCTGTAGTTACCTGGGTCTTCCTTCTTACCCTTTTTGAAGACTGGAGTGTCGTTTGCTTTTTTTCTGGTCCTCAGGCACCTCACCTATTCTGACTTACCAGAGATGATGGAGAGTGGTTTGTCAATGACCTCTGCAATCTCCCTCAGCACCCATGGGTGCATCCCATCAGGACCCATGGATTTATGGATGTCCAGCTTGCTTAATTGGTCCCTAACCCAGTCTTCATCAAACAAGGCAAACAGTTGAATTGTGTATAAGATAGCTTTGGATTTGTAAAAGGAAGAGGTAATAGCATTTCAACTCTTTTGACCTTAGTGGAAAATGCACTTTTTTCAATGACCATGTTGTGCACTCGCTGGGATTTCGGCACTGGCATGTGAAAGCTTCGAATGTCCAGCTGTACCTTGCATATTAGTGATGTGATAGAAGTTCAAGGTAAGGAAGTCAGTGTTAAGGTGAAGAGTTTTGGCAAGATTGGCATGCGAAGGTATTTGGAAGCTTAGTGTCACTGTTCACAGAATCACAGAATGCCTTGAGTTGGAGGAGACCTTGAGGGTCATCTAGTTCTGGCCCCCCTGCCATGGTCAGGGACACTTCCTACTGGACCAGGTTACTCAATTCCACATGCAGCCTGGTCGTGAACACATTCAATGTGGGAGCATTTCCGGCCTCCCTGGGCAGCCTGTTCCGGTGTCTCACCAACCTCACAGTGAAGAACTTCTATCTGCTCTCTTACTCTGTATCTACCCTGCTGTAGTTTAAAAACACTGCCACTTGTCCTATCACCACATGCCTTTATAAAAGGTCCCTCTCCAGCTTTCCTGTAGTCCCCCTTCAGATACTGGGAGGCTGTAGTAAGGTCTTCCTGGAGCCCTCTGTTCTCCAAGCTGAACAGACCCAACTCCTTTTGCTTGCCCTCATAGGAGAGGTGCTCCAGCCCTCTGATCATCTTTGTGAATGATCCTCCAGACGCTCTGGAAATGTTAACCAACTCTTCCTACAGACAAGCCTAAAACAGAAAGCATTGAGAGAGGCATGAAAAATAAGAGAAGAGGTTCAGAAATCCTGAGTACTTACTTTCTTTGCTGTCAGGGGCCTAGCAGAGGAGGGAGCACATGTCCCTGCAGCAGTTCCTGCAGGGCTCTGTAAGATGGAGTTTTCAGTGCTGCAGGGATCCGCTGTTGATTGAGCTGTAGGACAACTGGGTTTAGTAACATAGGTGGAGAAGGCAGGTAGGCTTTTATTTCTTGCTGTTTTATTTCTAGTGCTGCTGCAGTGATAGTGGGAGAACATTAAGCTGACAAAATCCTTGCACCTCAGTGTATACAGTATTGTTATTGTAATTGAATGAATATAAATTCCATTTTAGAGGTACATATAGGTGGTTTTCATCAAATCACTGATTCTGTTATTTGACTGGATTCAATGTAAAATAAATATTAAGAACAAAAGAACAATCATAACTGGATCCATGATTACAGCCCTTGAAGCAGACGCATTGGAAATGCCTTTAAAGAGGATCTGCAGCTGGATTTTTTTGTTGTTGTTCCTGTGCATTTAGAAATAACCAAACACTTCTACACAGAACATTCAGTATTGTCACTAGAAACCTAGCTTCAGATACTTACATAGTTTATACCCTGCTCTGCCGATACTCATATTGAAAAATGCATTAGTTTAATATGAAAAAAACTAGTCATCAAACATTAGAGCTGCATTAGTCTGACTGAGCTTCGGCTTGTTTAATTTGATTTCATTTTTTTTTTTTTTCCCTGTCAGGATTCAAATATTGTTTCATTGCTAGGCTTCCAGTCAAAACCTTCTGAAATCAGCAAAATTAATTTGAATGCTTTTTCATTTTGAGCTATGGAGACTGATAAAAATATTTGAGTAATATGTGACTTGTCTAGAAGCTGAATAAGTCTAAGCAGGTTTTATGTAACAATAAATTATTTTAAAATTAAGGTTGATTTCTCAGTTATTGCAGATGAAAAGCTTTTTCTTCAAGATAGGTGACGAGTCTTTTGGAGGCAACCACAGGTACTGTTACTTTGAGAACATTTCTGTGTAGCAGGTCCTGTTGTTTATTATTAAAGCCTTGAAGCTCTGGGTATACATTTAATAAGTTCCATGTTACAGATCTTTCTTGCAATGTAAGTTAAAAATTGATAAGATTTTCTACTTGACTTGAACTTTCTGAAGGTAACAGAGGGCTATCTAGCAGAGAATGGGCAGCACAAAGCAGCTTGTAATCCTTGCTTATATTTATGGCACATTGAACACATTGCAAAGATAGACATATACTTTATTGTAGTGGCAAAGGGGAGGAAAACCTTTAATCTCCAAATATTTTCCAATTAGAAGCATCTCTTCCTCAGTGAAATGGTTCTTCTCTGAAATTATTTCATTTTCTTGTCAAAATTACAGTTCTTGCTGGCTAATGTAACCATCCCATAGATTGTCAGGCAAAAAGAGCAGTTTTGAATGCTCTTCTACTTGTATGTAGAATCCAGAAAGGTGCCATGCATTTCCAAGAACCATTCCGTGTCTGTGTGTTAACATTTTTTCCATCTACAGTTTGAATGTTCTGGTCATGGATGTTTCGTGGAGGAAAAGGAGAGTTTCATTCCTGTAGTCTAGCAAGGGCTGTTGTAATTATTATAACTACTGCTTTTTAGGGCACACTCGGTTGTTTTCTAGGTGCAGTCTGCATTTTTCTTAGTTATCTAACTTTTTAAACTTACCATTAATATATTTTATTTTGAAATAACATTTTATTTGCAAGGGCAGTAATTTTGTCTGCCTGTGCTATTCCAGTTCAGAGCTTCTTAATATTAGATCAACACTGGCATGCTGGAATTTGTCCAGTGAAGAACCGCCAAAGATGAATAGGGGTGGAGTACATGATGTACGAAGAGGCAGAAAGAACTGTGTGTTTCCATTTGGAGAAGTTAGAGAATAAATCTGTCTTCAGCTACCTGATGAGACTCTATAAAGAATATGGAGCTGGAGTTTGTTGTTTTGTTTTGAAGTTATATGTTTTTTTGGCTAAGAGACAACAGACACAAAGTGAAAACATGGGAGAGTTTTTGGTGGTATTAATGAAGGTTTTGGTTTGTTTTTTTTCAGCAGCAAGGCAGTCAAACATTGGAACAAGCTGTTCAGAGAGGTTGTGAAATAGTCATCTTTGAACATGGTAAAAAATTTGCTACACAGGCTTTGAGCTTGTCATAGTCTGACCCTGCTTTGAGCAGGAGTATTGGACCAACTGACCACCCTGGGTCCCTTCCAATTGTATTAGTCTATGTTTTCTTATTATTGATTATAATTTACATCAGCCATGTTGATTTCATGTGTAATAGTTGTGACTTCTCCTTCTGTGGCTATATGAAAACAGTGTATTGTCTCACAATAAAGATGTTCCTTGAATTGCACCTGGGTATGAATAATCATAACCCCAGGGTAAACAACCACACTTGCTTTTGATTCCCTGTCGATAATTACTTTCAGGAATGTCATGGGTTACTTAGTTGAAATCCTTGCAAAAGCCTGCTGAACCTCTAGAGATATTTTCAGTTACTTTTTTCACAGTATGATAATTATTCTTATGATCTTTTTCCTTTATGAAATCTTTCATTTTATATTTTCCTTGAGTCTCTTTCGAAGAGAATGTAAATTTGCAGCCATAAATTGTCTTTTTCTTAACTCTGCTGGTTTTCCAGTAGATTTAGGAAAGCTTTGACTTTTCAGTGCATTTCTAGAGGATACAGTTCCACGTCAGGGTATGTCAGTGTTAGACTGGGGCCTATTCCCAGACCGTTCTCTGCACCTGTCCTAGCAATCACTTGTCTGGGGACTGAAAAAATGCAGAGAACTGATCCTGCTGAGAACTTAAAAATGATCCTAACTGAAATGGGGTTTATTGAATGTGCTTGCAGTAAAATACAGTTGCTGACATAAGAGAACAAGTAGGAGTACCAGGTGAGAGTGGGACTTAAAGAATTCCAGATTTTAACAAATTTAAGCTGGTGTGAAACCGATCTCTTGGTACTACAGTTAGTTAATATTAAGTAATTAGAGTACTCTTAAGTTTTGGTGATGATATGGTAGAAGTATGACTGTTTTTCTAGACATTGAAAATCAGATGAGATGTTTTTTCAACTCAAAACGTATTTGTCTCTTACAAGTAAATTTGAAAGTAAATGCATTTGGTTCACTGGATTTGTATTTCTGTGGCATGTCCATAGGTATCTCTTAAAGCAATGTGTAGCTTTATTAAGCCCTTTTAATCTGGGAGGAAAAAGCAGGATAGTAACGGTCTTGCTGTCATTTGTAATTTTTTTGTGTTGGTGATGCTGGTCTAGATATTTCTGTTATTTCTGATGGAAATCATGGATTTCCAAAGCAAACATACCCAATTCTCTTAAGTTACAAAGTCCTTATATTTAAGTACACTTGGGTGAATTTATTTGAGAGTTTTTCTGCTTTTTCATGGGATTAAAATGGTTAGATTAATCTTTTGAAAAGGTAGCATGTAGAAGGGTTCATCAGAAACATCCTGAAAGTGAGGAATATAAGGTAAGGTTCTTTTGGAACTAAATTTACTCATTAATCCCCCATGTGTTAAGAAGGTTTTGTTTGAAGTCATAATAATGGTAACGCTTGCTTCCCCTGCTTCCACAGCTTTGCCAACAGCTCTCTTACTTCAGCACAGCAAAGTGGATTGATGATTTCAAGAACACTATTTCATGTAAGAATGTTTTCAGAACTCCAGCTCTTCAGAACTGTCTGCATTCCTCTCATATGTCAGTGACATACCTAGCATATTAATTGAATGAATGTGTTTGTGTGGGTTCAACTTCATTGTGGTCTGTCAATTTGTGTGTACCCACTATCCTTATCTTACATTATTATTTAAATGCTGCTCCTACTGCTGTTGCCTGTGTTGACTAGGTAGTCTGTGTTTACTAGTGCCCTTTTTGAAATGCAGACTTTCTAGTTTATGTAGCTCTCTCTGCTGGTCAACCTGTATAATCAGATATGCCTTAATAAAAATACAATTAGGATTTTTCCTTTAGTATGTGCCCATCTTTTCCTACTAAAGTATCAGGAGGCATCTCTGGAGAAGATTAGTTCCCTTCCTTTTCAAGTCTTTTCACAATCTCTGCATAGTGAAGTTGTGTAATTCTGCCTCACCCCATGTTGTATTCCATTATGAGTTGTCCTTGACAAGTGGATTTACAGTGCTGCCTAATCTTGCTGCTCTGTTCTGTGTCTTCCCTTGTGAGGTAACTGACCTGCTTGCTTGCTTTTACTTTCTTGTCCCATTTACCTAGTTATTTTAGTATTGTTATTTTATAATGGCTTTCTTTTATGAGGCAAGGGCTGCTCATGGTAGGTATTTTCTTCACCTCTGAAAGTGATAGATGTGCTGCATTGGAGTTTGGTTTCATGGCTTGGAAATTGACTTGAGTGGCTGGCAGTGATTCTTGTTTCTTCTAAGTTAGGTAAGTTGCTATGATTCCCTTTCCCTTTAGCGTCACTAGAAAAACAAATTGACTAATCTGTAGGATGGGAGGAAAAAAACCTGTAGAAAGCAACAAGAAAAGATGGATAAAGGAAGCAGAAGATAAGAAATTCTATGGAAATTAGGAATTACCTGAGATCTTAACGAGTGGCATGAGATCTTAACGTTAAGGAAGGATGTATGTGGGAAGAGAAGTATTTCCAACTTAATGCTAGAATTCAAATATCTTCTAGTCTGATGACTTCCATGTTTGAAGGCCAAATGGATTTTCACAACTATTAGACATGCCTAATGCCTGTTGAAATAATTTTTTCTAGTGATTTTTATGTTTTAATTCAGATGAGTGCATCTGTGTAACCTCTGAAAACATGACAGAAGTTGGCCAGACAGAAGCTTAAGCAGCCCAAGCTGGTGCCATACAAATGACAAGATAGATGAATATCCATCTGGAATATTAATCTAGCAGATAACATTTCCTGTCTCAAAATGTGTTACTGGCATTTATTTTTTTTTTAAATTCCCATTAACATATAACTCAGTGGTGATTTCAATACTAAATTATATCTTATTCTGAGGCTAATAGTATCTTAGGGTGATAAATGAATGCTGAACTAATCTTACAGTTGTGACAGGGGCCTGGACTCTTGCAGGTATAAAAAAAACCCCTATAATACCATGTTTTTCTTTTAGCATAATACCACACATGATTTCTAAGAATCTGTTCTATTTATCACCATTATTATAAATGTGGATGATCAAAATCAGTTTAATCCCATCTCACATACTTCAATTTGCATGTTCTGTATATTTCAGTTTTCTTTGAATTGCCAAATGATATAATTCTTCTGTATCAGGAAAATGGATGAAAAGTGCTTATGCTTTGCAAATTAGATATATCCTAGTTTTTCTCTTTGTTCTTTGTAAGCAGGAAACCAGATACCTTTTTGAAACTCGGTAGTGCTCAGATTTGTTATACTGGACTCAAAAGGACAGTAATCATCATTTGCCTTAGAAATTGGAACTGAGTGTTTCATGCATAAATACTATTGTTTCAACTGCATGAAAAAGTATAAAAGAAAGGAAAGAACACGAGGCAGGAAACTGAAATATAGTGCTGTAGAAGTAAATAACATATGCCAATTGAAATGTGTTTGGAACAGTAATAAGTGTTACTCATGCTAAATGTTCATATAAAAATGTCCAGTTCATCTGGGTGCTAACATTTATCACTTGTCAGAGAAGCACCTTTGTAAAGTCAAACAATTAAAAGAATGGATTGATTTATATGTGATTCATTCACCAGTCTCATGTGACACACAAACACTGCTACCTCAGGGTTGGAACCAGTCAGGAGATTCTCGAGCATTTCAAACCTGCTCAAATGTCTATACACAAATGCACGCAGCATGGGGAACAGGATGAACTAGAGATCTGTGTGTGCCCTCAGAACCATGATCTCATTGCAATCACTGAGACATGGTGGGACAGCTCTCATGACTGGAACACTGTTATGGATGGCTATGTCCTTTTTAGGGAGGATGGGCTGGCAAGTTGAAGTGGTGGAGTTGCTCTCTGTGAGAGAGCAATTAGAATGTATGGAGCTCTCTCTGGGGGACAGTGAGGAGCAGGTTGAAAGCTTGTGGGTAAAGATCAAAGGAGAGACTAATATGGCAGACATTGTAAGAGGTGTTTACTACGGGTCACCTGATCAGGATAAGGAAGTTGATGAGGCCTTCTACAAGCAGCTGGGGGTAGCTTCAAAATCACAGGCTCTG
>JANHGL010000852.1:28820-43939 GCA_024611195.1 Ceyx melanurus
GGAGAGATTTTCTTAAAGTATGTTGCCTGATTAAACTGCTGTCGTATCCAGGGTATTAGGTGATTTTTTTTACGTAGGAAATCATTATTTGATAGCCTTGTAAATGCATTAATGTAGTTGGGGTTTCAGAGTATTAGTATTTAATTAAACTTTCATTTGCAAAAATCCCTTGACTTTAAATACTCTGTGGCACTGTCTCACAAGATTGTTTCTTAAATGTGTCAGTCTTTTTTTTTGTGTTTTGTTGCAGTGAATTATGTGACCAGGTCTTGATTCTGATTTATAAGTGTATTTCATTTGTACTGCCCATTTGTAGCCTTGTTGAAGCGGTATAGGATATAAGTTGGGGGACAAGGAGGGAGGTGTGTGGTTTTGGGGTTTTGTTTGACTTTTCTAGGTGATTTTTTAAATTTATTTTAGTCTTAAGACATGGTTTTATTAGGTGGTTTAGCGCTTCAGTCTCTAACCTTGCCTAGGTTTGCAGTTGCTCCTGCAATACCAAAGATAATTTAAATAAAAATGCAGAACTTCTTCATATAGATGCATTGCATGGAAATATATTTTCTACAAACAAATGTAAATTCGAAGTTAAGCACTTCTAAATAACATTAGAGTTCCAGGTTTCTGTAACTGGTACATCATTGTAAAGGGCTGGTTTTGTTTTCTCTATGAAACTTTAAGCACTTCTGCAAAGGGCTGGCGGGGGTTATGTGGAGGGGTATGGAGGGAGTTGGTGGAGGCAGGGGCATGGACACAAACACCACCACCACCACCACAATGCTGCAGAAGCTCCAGCACCTTGAGGAGAGATTTTGTGCGTTAAATTTGCAGTAGTTCTGCCTTACTGCTTTGCAAACTGAAGCTGAAAAGGCAGGGTGTGCTTAAGATGAGGAGTCTTGCTGGAGAGTCCGAAGAGACACTGTCTCTATTGCTCTTGGCTGTTCGGTAGAGATTGCTGATTCATTATGACTTAAATGTTATCCTGTTTACATGCTGACTGTTACTTCTGCAAAAGGCTCATTTGTTGAAGCACATGTTTTCAGATTATTTTCATAAAGTGTAGAAGCTGGTATAGAAGTAAGGGGTAACGTCATTGATAAGGGTGTTTTCACACTTCTAATGACTGTCTCAGATTTACTAGTCTTCCCCTCCCCCACATTTTTCACTGAAAACAAGGTCATGCATGTTTTAGGCAGCATATTATGCAATGTTCATGTCCAAAACCACTCTGCCTTTGCTTTTGTCATGTGATGAAAACTGGTAGACTAAAGTACCCACAGAAGTGGGAGCAGAGGGGAGGGCCTCTTACAAATAGAATATTATGATGTATGTAGTGGATGTCTTTTTGTAGGCATAAAAGGTGCCTGGGATTGTCATATTTCCACGATACTTGTGCCAGGTGAAAATACTGACACAGTTGTGATTTAGCAGAAATTTAAGATTTATTGTTTGTGAGGGGTGGATGATTTTATCAACATGTAATCATTAATTTAAAAGTAACCGGATGATTCAGTAGAATGTTAAAATCAAAACAGCAAAACTATGGATTGAAAAAAATATCCTGAATTTCTTTCTTTCTTTCTTTCTTTCTTTCTTTCTTTCTTTCTTTCTTTCTTTCTTTCTTTCTTTCTTTCTTTAACCACAAAACATACAACACAGCAGACAGAATTATTTTGGACCCAGTGGAATGTATTTCATAATTGAACCTGACATTTACACATGCAGTAGTATCCACCCAATGTTGTAAAGTATAAAAAGTGTACTTTAAGTCTCTAAAGGTAGAAATGTAGAAGTTTGACAAAGAAGAGTAGTCTCAGTCATGGTATTCTGGTTATTGAAACTGGAGACATCTTTTCATCTAGAATGGTATATCAAAGAGGCACAGCAGTACTGTTATTATAAATAAATACAGTTATTTCTCACTGTATGTAAGGTGGCTGCAAACTTCCTTAATCAATCTCTCAGGTTTTACTAAGTTCTTTTTCTTAATCTATTCTGATATATGGACAATAATCAGGATCTTTCTATACTTCATTAATTTCCACCCCTCAACCCCATTTTTTTGGAAGGCTACTAGATTCAGGCTGTGTTGAAAGAGAGTAAGCCACAAAATTAAGTAATTTAACCCATGGAGGGGAAAGAAGGTTTTTGAATGTTGTGACACTTGGCTTTGGGACACTGGTGGTGTCACTGCCCTTCCCCCTACCACATAATCTTCTGCTCCTGGTTCACAGGAAGAAAGTTCTAGTTCTTCAACCCATGTGAGTTTTTGCACACAGTGTAAACACATATGACAGTTACTGCAGAGGCAGTAGTTTTACTAACCTCTGAGGAGGGAAGTTACCAGACTGGGGAAGTGAGATAAGAGGTCATGAAAAGGGAGATGACAGAATTAAGGAGGAAAGTCCCAAAAGGGTTTAACTTTTTAAAATCCAGGTTTTGGGAAAAACTTCATGAACAACCACAAGGTGGGCTGTTTATCCTCATAGCTCATGGTAACTAGAAAGAATTATGTCAGGAGCTCCTCAGATGAATGTTCACTGAGACAAAGCTTTCTGTGAATTAAGAGAATAATATTATTTTCTGCAAGGATATAGCCCTGCTTGATGAAACTGTTGTGTCGTTACTTGCCTGGAAGACAGTTGTTTTTATAGACTTGGAGCTCCAGAGCATTCTGTAGTTGGTAAGGATAAAGAACTTTGTCGAAGGTCTGATGCCCTTCAGAAGTACCAAACTACGGCAGGTGGTGGGTCTTGGTTGTTCTTTCTTCCACAGTTAAGCTGCTGACAGCAGACATTAATCCCTGTCTGCCACAGGACAAAGGACAGGTCTTTGGAAGCAGTGAGTAACATCTTTGAAACCAGCAAGTAACATCTTTGAAACCTTTTCCATTGTGATATGGCTGGTTTCTCCTGTGCCATGTTCAGCACTCTCAGACTGCAGCATAAAATGACTTGTGGTAATTTGGTGTAGCCTGCTTGGTTCTTGACAGCATCTGCTAAACTGGCATCTGTTTTGCCACTGTTGGTGCTATTCTTTTGCCACTTAATACTGTTGCAAACAACTATTAGTTTGTGCTTTGACAAATCCCCTTTCAATTATGAGACTGGGAATTGCATTTGGAGAAGGATAGCTTACTTAATTCAAGTGTCTTCCAGTATCACCTCCCTTCTATCTCAGTCTTGCAATGATTAAGAAAGTCAAGCAGTCTGACAGACTACTTTGCTGCTGTTGCTGTTACACTTTTTGCTTTTGCTTTCAATATTTATTTCAGCTTGTGAGTGTAGCTGTAACATTATATATATATTCTAGAGGTCATTGCAGGGGTTTTCCCCTAGATGGTGTCTTCAACAAAACTGCCTTTTAATAAAAAAAGGCTTTTCTGTTTCAGTAGTGGGTCGGAATTTTTTTTTCCACTTTGAAATGTGGTATTTGGTTTTTTTTAAAATTCATTTTTATTGTCTTCTGATTTCTTCATAATTCATTGGTAGTTGCTTTTGCATAGAACATACATAGTTGTTTTTACATGCAAGCCAGCACTTTGTCTTTGCAATGTAGGACGCTGGTTCTTCACTTTTTGTACCCAAGAGCCATTAGGCAGAATGGGACTAGTAGTGAGCAATCCTCAGAAACACTTTTTACTTTGAGTTAATTTGCTCCATGCATGCAAGAGCATTGGCAATTCTTCTATATCCTGTTGAAAAAAATAAAAGAATCAGGTAAGGAGTACCTGTTCTTCACTAATTAACCCTTATTTTCATGGTCTCAGCTATTACACAGAATTTGGATTTCAGTACAGTTAGTATGATGTGGCATACTTACGAAAATACCACTTAGTCCTGAGTTTGTTGTCATCTTCTGTTTCATCATTTTATAAGAATGAAAGGTATGTATGAGGGAATCATGGGAAATTGTTACATTTTTCACATATGTTGTGCAAAAGGTCTTTCTGACCTATTGTGGTTACTTATGTCATCTGTGCTTATAAAGCTGTGCAGATAATGGTGGCTCTGAATGGGCTAAAGATCCTCAGATGCCACTGTCTTGGGAGATAATCTTTGCCAAAACAATTGGGCAACCATTTGAATTACTTTTGAAATTTTCTGATGAAATAGTCTTTTGCTGAAATTTATCAGCATGGTGAAATTGAAATGTTTTGCAGACATGGGTAGACTTTTGCTGAAGTTCTGATGGAATGTAAGCAGAGCTGTTGGTTGTGGGTAGGTCTTTGATTTGATGGCTTTTCTGTGAGGCTTCTGGCATTTACTGTCATTCTTCACTTCTGTCAGCACCCTCAGGTAGCTTTCTTCCTGGAATAACCTAGAGCAAGAGCTTCGTTCTATTGTGACAAATTTAGAGATTGATTTTTTTTTTTTTTAAATTCCTAATCAGAATGAAAAGATTAAAATCCTCATACTAGCAGCTTCTACCTACTAGTGTCTGTGTGTCTTGCAGGAGGATCAGGACAGGATCATTGCTCTTCTTGTGTGAAAGTTCACGGACTCTTGCTGAAGTGCTGATACAGGCAGTGGTTTGCCAAGTGAAAACTGTAAGGAAATATTATCTTTGCTTCTCCACTTTTTTTAGCATATGTTTTGTCATTGATACGTTAGTTTGTCATCTTCCTTCTGTATCTGCTTGCTGCCATGTGTATTTAAATTTTGATATATTAAAAATCCTTATGTGATATTACTGTACAGCTGATAAAACAGGAAAATTCCTTTGGAGTCACTGAACTTTTTGCAGTTGTTTCCTGTATGAGCATTGTTTTCCTGTGTCAGTGGTTCTGCCTTGTGACAGGGCAACTTTTAGATCCTTCAATAGGCTGAGCAGGTTAGAAGTAGACCATGAAAACTGAAGATGGACTCTTTCTCTACAAAACATCTTTAAAGGTGTTTTAGGATAATGTTTTAGATTTTGGTGAAAGCTGTTTTTAATGCCAAAACAAATATTACCTGGGAAAACACAAGAGTTTTCTTAATGCAGAAGATGATACATTTAAAGAACAAATTAACTTCATGTGTAGACATGGCATCTACTGTCTAAGTAATGGAAAGAGTGAGTGCTTAGTGTTTTTAAAGGTATCGTTGAATAAACTTTGATAAAGTTATCCAGGAGAATGTTTTCTTACAAGTGTTTAGTGGAAAAATAGGAATCTGTTGCTGTGATTTATTTATTTATTTTTCTTTGTGCAATACTAGCTGGTTAAGTGTGTTCTGACTGAACAAAGACTTCAGAATCTCTTGTTGGTCCACTAAGGACAGTGGTATTTTTGCACATACATGTGTTTTAAAAATACAATACTTTATTGCCTGTCAAACTAGCATGTGCATTTGGCTCCTTGAATTGAGTATACTTTTATATTTAAAAAAAACAACCAAACAACCCCCTATAAAACACCACCAAAACAAACCTGCGTACGCAAAGCAAATCAGACCAGATATGCAAGGACTACTGTTTGTTGTATGCAGAATATGAATACTATTATTACATTTTTAAGATTTTGATTTTTTTTATAGTATAACAAGTCATGATGGCTGCTTGTTATGGGAAAGCTCAGTTCCGTGCCATTTGTCTGTATATTCAAACTGAATGGTGAAGACTATAATGAAATACTAAGTTTACTAGTATTAAGTATACATCTTTTGTAAAACAAACTAACCAAAGCAAGTGGGAAACTAACTTCTTAGTCTAATCTATGTTTTAGAGGCAAGATGTTTATTTTGGTGATCTTGTTACAAGATGCATAATACTCTTCAGAACTTGCTGATGTTCTCCTGTTATTACAGAGTAGGGTAAGACCTGTTAGCAGATTTTGTGAGACTTCTAGTATCTTACCTATAATCATAGAATAATTTGTGTTGGAAGGGACATTTAAAGGTAATCTAGTCCATCAGCCCTGCAGCAAGGAGGATGATCTTTAACTTGATCAGGTTGCTCAGAGCTCCATCCAACCTGACCTTGAATGTTTATAGGACTGGGGCTTCTACCACCTTTCTGGGCAACCTGTTCCTGTTTCACCATTCTCTTCATAAAGAATTTCTTCCTTATACCTAGTCGAAATCTACCCTCTTGTAATTTAAAACCATAAGCCTTTGTGCTGTCACAACAGGCCCTGCTAAAAAGATTGTCGTAATCTTTTTTGTAGGCCCCCTTTAAGTATTCAAAGGTTGCAGTAAGTCAGTCTTCTCAGGGCTGAATGACCCCAGTTCTCTCAGCCTTCTCACAGCAGGGTGTTCCAGCTCTCTGATAATTTTTGTGGCCCTTGTCTGGGCCAACTTCAACAGGGTCATGTCTTTGATGAGAACACCAAAGTTGGGGCACAGCACTGCAGGTGGGGTCTTACCAGACTGGAATAGAGGAGCAACATTAACCACCTACTTGCTGTTACTTCGGAAGGATTTTGTGACTGATGTTTACAGTGTTCATTGAAATTCCTTGAAAAAAGGATGTGTATATAAGTAGATGAGAAGTATATATGTTTCTCATCTTCAGTTTACACAGGAACAAAAGATGTCTAAGTCTACATGTTCAGTTGTTGGGAGGCAACCTATGGCTTCAAGGCCTTAATAGTTAATAGAAAATGCTACTTTGAACTTTCTCCTCTCTTGACAGCATCTTGAGTATACAAGGTATTCAGTGACAGAGGCACAATAAGCACTAACTATAGGAATTCAGAAGACTTGCTGAGAAGTGGCTGTTCCAGGTTGTAAAATGTTCTCCATGTAAACAAATCCTGTGTTGTGTTGTTTTCAGATAGTCACTACTTGGGAGATGGTGGACTAATTTATTTAGCCTGAGTTTCATCAATTGAGTGTATCACCTTTGGAAAAAGGGGCAGGTGAGCGAGGAAGCATTTAGGGAGAATTAGAGATGCAGAAGTTCAGTGTAGAACTTAAGCTGGTCAGTTCTGTTAAGGGTAATAAAAAATGCTTCTATAAATACATTAATAATAAAAGGAGGGCCAGGGAAAATCTTCATTCCTTATTGGATGAAGAGGGGAACATAGTAACAGAAGACAAGGAAAAGGCTGAGATACTTAACACTTTCTTTGCCTCAGTCTTCAACACAAAAATCGACTATCCTCAGGGCATCTGGGCTCCTGAGTTGGTAGGCAGGGATGGGGAGCAGAATATCCCTCCTGTAATCCAGGGGAAAGTAGTTAGCGACCTGCTGTGTCACTTAAATCCTCACAAGTCTATAGGTCTGGATGGGATTTACCCTAGGGTCCTTAGTGAGCTGGCACAAGAGCTAAGCCACTCTCCATCATTTATCACCAGTCCTGGCTAACTGGGGAGCTCCCAGATGACTGGAGGTTGGCCAATGTGATGCACATCCACAGAAAGAGCTGGTAGGACGATCCAGAGAACTATAGGCCTGTCAGCCTGACCTCAGTGCTTGACACGGTTATGGAACAGATCATCCTGAGTGCCACTGAGCAGCACATACAAGACATCCAGGGGCTCAGGTCCAGTCAACATGGATTCAGGAGGGGAAGGTCCTACCTAACAAATCTGATCTCATTCTATGACTGGGTGCCCTGCCAGAGAGACGAGGGGAAGGCTGTGGATGTGGTCTACCTAGACCTCAGCAAAGCCTTTGACACAGTTCCCCACAGCATCCTTCTGGAGAAGCTGATAGCACGTTGCTTAGACAGGTGCACCCTTCACTGAGTTAAAAACTGGCTGGATGACAGGGCACAAGAGAGTGGTTTTGGATGGTGCCACATCCAGTTGGTGTCTGGTGACTAGTGGTGTACTCCAGGTTCAGTGCTGGACCCGGTTCTATTCATCATCTTTATTGATGACCTGGATGAGGGGATCTAGTCTACCCTTAGTAAATTTGCAGATGACACTTAAGTTGAGGAGGGAGTGTCAGTCTCCTAGAGGGCAGGTAGATGCTGCAGAGGGACCTGGACATACTGGGTTGGTGGGCTGAGGCCAATGGGATGAAGTTCAACACAGCCAGGTGCTGGGTCCTACACTTTGGCCACAATAACCCCCCTGCAGTGCTACAGACTGGGGGGTGAGTAGCTGGAGAGCGACCTGGTTGAGAGGGACTTGGGAGTCCTGGTTGACAACCAGCTGAAGATGAGTCAGCAGTGTGCCCAGGTGGCACGCAAGGCCAATGGGATCTTGGCTTGTATTCTTGTCCAGAGCTGTGAGCAAGTCTTTCATAAGCACTGGTCATTGTTTTGTCATATGAAGGATAGTCTTGATAGTAGTCTGCTTTATCAAATGTTTGCCTTTAAAATGCAAGCTGCAATGTCACTGAGCAAAATACTGTGACTATTACTCCACTGGGCTCTGCTAGACAAAGAGTAGAAGTGGCTTGAGTTCTTAGCTCAACCTGGTTTGTCCCATCAGTTCTTCAGCAGCTGTCTTGTATAACTAATGATGCTCCAGTTGTTCTGGAGTTGACAAAGCTCTAAGCAACCTGCTGTAGTTGAAAATGTCCCTGCTCTCAGCAGGTGGAAGTTGGACTAGATGACCTCTAGAGGTCCCTTTCAACCCAGACATTTCTATGATTCTATGATTTTATGGAAAAACAACATAATTAGCTACAGTCAGGTAAATCTTTGTGCAGTTTTTGCTCAAAGTAAAAAGCCTAACTGGTAATGAGTGCAAGTCAGTTCTGAGAATGGAACATGGTACTTTTAAAATACAAAAATAGAGTACCTGAAATTGCTTCTTGATCTGAAACCTGCATGAGTAGGCAGTATTTGTGCTCTTTGTGTGGAGCTGGTGCTCTCAGATCAGCATGCATGAGATGTGTGTTCAGTAGGTCAGTGGTAGACTGCTTTGTCCCAAACAACTTCCTCTCACGCTCCGACAATACAGTTCTGGAAACCTCGCATGGACTGTACTGGACTTTGGATCAGATCTTAATTGGATGGCTAGACAGCATTTGAAGGAGAATCCCTGGAGGTGCATACAAAATAGACAGCTGTCCAAACAAGGAAAAACTGCTTATCTTTAAAACCAGTATTGCAAGGGGAGAAAGGCTCATTGTTGCCATAACAGTCTGACTTCTGTGGGGAAAGAACCTGAATTTAGTGCTCATTGAGACGGTTTCCTTTTTCTTTGGTTATTGATGACTGACTCACATGGTGCTGAGGAAATGGTATAGATCTCTTCTTTCCAGGGAGATTTCTGTCTGAAGAGTCATAGAATATAAAACTTGCAGAATTCCTCCATTCTGATTTCTGCCCCCTTTAACCTTCCACTGTCTTTCCTGCACAAGCCCCCTGCCCCCACTCCATTCAGTTTTTAACTTAATTTTGCTTTTCTATAAGGCCCAGTCTGATGTTGGAAGAATAATAACAGTGAATTTGTAATTTGCAGCAAGAAGCTGCTGTTGTGCTTAAGTTCTTCCAAATTGTGTTTCCTGAAACAACAGAACTGTGCAAAGAGAACAAGGCTGGTTGTGCCCTTGTCCTTCCTGCTACAGGACTCATGATGTTAACTTTCACATGAATTGAAATGAGTGGTTGTTGTCAGTTTTAAAATAGGATTAGTTGTTATGGCTAAAGGGAATGCTACGGCATGAAATAAAGATAGTGGTAATTATATTTCAAGTCAGTGCCTGTTCTGTGCAGTAATTTCTTGATAGAGCAGTCTCAGTACTAAAAATGTGTTTTACATTTATTTTTTATTTTGTATTTTAAAAAACTTACATTTAAACAAGTTCTTGGCAAAGATGACAGGAATTTGGGCAAATGAGATTGGAACAGATAGAGTAATCCACTCCTAAACACAGGGTTCTTAAAATAATGATACATTATGTATTGTTCACAACCATTATTTTTTTTTAATAATAGGTGTGTTTTTATTGCAGATACATTATGTTCTACCACTGCTTGTGTGCCTGATTTGTCTAACCTCCTGTGGATACCAGCAGCAAGTAGGTATACAGTTTATAAGGTGCTTATTTAAAAGGCTTCATCTCATGTTTTGTACAGAGATTTCACAAGTGGTAGAAGGTAAATAACAGTTGGGAATTTATCCGTAGTGAGAGAATGCTCTGATTTTTTGAGCCTCCAAAGTTCAGTGTTTGAAGAGGTGTGGCTTAAGACCCTAGCCTTGGAGGTTTCCCTAGGAACCCATCAAAAGAAACCAAATCATAAACTGAAGGTAGAAGAGGATTATTTTCAAGATTTTCAGATTTCACCAAACTGGTAGAGCCCATACTTGAAATTCTGTAAGAAAAAAAAAAAAAAGAATTCTGAGGGGGGCTGTGAATGCTGCATATTGCTAAATCATGAGGATTTTGTATGTCCTCCATATTTTAATGAGACCTCTTGCATAACTGGTGGCTTTCAATGTCATTGATTAAATTTCTTCCTGATTGATCAAGAAGGAACCCTATGAATTAGGGCAACTGTTAAAATTAATCTTCAGGTGCCTTAGAGTACAGCAGCAGAGAATTACATGTACAGTGTTTTGCATTGTAGATGCTGGTGATTGTGGTTGAACCAGTTTGGGGAATGATTAATCTCATCCTTTAGAAGCTGTATCTTGAAATACTATCCAGATTAGGAATATAAAAATAATCCTCTTGGATCAGGTCCTCTGTTCATCAAAACCAGAATGGGATCTTTTATAGTAACTAGCTTTGATCTCCAAATGAAGGTGTTTATATTCCATACACATTCTTGTTGTGTACATAAATGGACAGGCCATTTTTCACTTCCACTGAGTCTTGATTATGTCAGACATCCAATTTCTGTTGTGTATGGACTGGTACATAGCATCTTTTTGGCAGACAGATACCTCAGTGGTACTGTGAGGAACTTAACTATGGTAAGTTCCATTCTGGGTACATTAAATCCTTTTATACAGCTGTGGGAATTCTTTACATGAACATTTACATTCTTTGCACAAATACAGAAATTATTTTGAATTGCAGCAACAAATCTGTTCTCTATACTCTAAAAAATGATACTCAGATATGTTCCTCAACCAGGTAGATTGTCTCCAAGTATATTTAGTCTCATACTGCTCAACTTTTACAATGGTGAAAAAAATAGGTGGTATTGTAAGTATTCTGGATGAAGAACTTTTTTTTTTTTCCCCCCATGTTTAATGTTTCTGTTCTGCTAATTTGGTGGTCTCTGTATGGAGCAAAGAAGGGAAAACCAAGTGTGCCCATTTGTAGACTAGTCTGCTAAGAAATACAGGGGAAAGCAATTGTGTTAAAGATGAGCTTTTTCACACCACCAGTTAATTGTGACTATGTATTTCCATTCCTGCACATGTGAAGATCTGTCCATGTCTATGCACTTGGGTACATAGAACAGAGGCCATGAAAATGTTTTCTGTTTTTCAGTGAAGAAACTGATGTAGGGATATTTCTTGCTTTCATCTGTCTCTTTCATCAGCACTTCAATATAAAAGACAAAATTGAACCTTGAAGATTATTTACCTTGAAGTGGTTACACAAGTATGCAAGTAGCATCTCCAGAGATCTATCACATAGAACCTTTGAAATTAGTGCAACAAAAAGAGCAAACTATTCTGTTACAGTATTTACTCTGCATTTCATAGTGCACTTTGTTGATACTTCACATTCTTAGGTATAATTAAGCAAGGTTCCCTTCTTGATTTATGGAGTATTTTATATAGAAACTTAATGAAGGAGAACTAGGCACAAGCAAACCTGTTCAGTCTGCTTTTGGAATTGGCCAGGGTTTCAGTTAGTTCTATAAACAACATTTCCATTCAGTGCTCCATAGGTGTAATACCAAGAGACCAAGAAAATCTTTCAGCTCAGGGGAAGGTTTGTATTCAACAGAGGGTTAATAGTATTTTAGCAAAAATTACTGTGGTAATCCTTTGGAGATTAAAACTGTGAATGTCTTGTATAATCAAGTGTGAAAGCACGAACATTGTCTTTCATACTGTTGACAGATGTATTGAGAAATATTTAATGCTTCTAGCAATGTGGGCTTTTTTGTTGGTTTTTCTTCTAAGAAACATTATTTCCTTGTTGTGTTAAGAGAAGTATTATGCAGTATGTTCCTTAATTGGACACTTGTTACTCATACGCTTCCTTTGAGGCTGAAAGCACAAAATTCACTTGAAGGCAGGTAGCTTTATGAATGAGGCTTAAGGACTCCATATGTGGCCCATAGATAAAGGCTCATGGAATGTAGTGAGTGACACTTGCACCTAGAAATTCAGGTTAATATGTTCTGTTATATACTCTTTTTTTGTGTTCCTTAGTTTGGGAAATAAAACAATGTACTTTTCTCTTTGTGATGGTGTCTTTTTCTTTTTTCTTAAACCCAGAATTAACATCATGGTAGCTTAGTTTTATCCTTCTGTATGTGTAACTGAATATTTTTGTCTGTAATATAGCTCCTGAAATTAATGCTTTCCTCCTTGAAGGTGCTTAACCTTTTTTTCTGCTGACTCAAGTGTTGTGATCTATTTCTCTAGTACAAATCATCTTTAGCCCACAGAAATTTATAGTCATACAGGCACCTTTTCCTCAGTAAATCTGTAGTTAGAGGCAAAAAATTTCTAAAATCCTGTTTCTAACAGCTGTTTTATGATTAAGCAACATAATTCAATATAAACAAAAGCTGTTGAAAATTGATCTGCTTATGCAAAACAATAAACATGTTTATAAGTTAAGCAGTAACATTTTCATGTTCAGTGTCTTTATTAACTGTTCTATGTCTTTTGTCAATGACATACAGTGAGATTGAGGCCACCTTAAGCAAGTTTGAGGATGACACCAAGCTGAGTAGTACAGCTGATGGCCTTGAGGGAAGGGGTGCCATCCTAGCAGACCTTGACAGGCTTAAGAAGGCCCATGTGAACCTCATGAAGTTCAGCAAGGCCAAGTGCAAGGTCCTGCAGCTGGGTTGGAGCAGTCTCTGGTGTCAGTACAGACTGGGGAATGAAGGGTTTGAGAGCAGTCCTGCAGAGGTGGCCTTGGGGGTGTTGGTAGATGAAAAAATGAGACATGAGTTGGCAGTGTGCACTTGCAGCCCAGAAAACCAATTCTGTCACATAAGAAGCAGCATGGCCAGCAGGTCAAGGGATGTGATTCTCCTCCTATGCTCTTAGTGCCATCTTCATGTTTAAGATGGGCATATAAAGGATGTCATTATGTCATTAAAGATGTCATTAAAGGGATTCTTTTGACTTTCTGGTTTGACTTCCATGTTTCAGTTTGGCAGGTGAGCACATACTGTCTGAAATCCAGTGAGAGGTAATAAATCCTCAGTTCATCTCCTGATTAATATGTTTTTTCCTGTCAGAGTGACTGATATTTTTCAGACTAGGGCTATTTACTAACTCAAAACGAAACTCAAGCTTTTGGTAAACTTTGTAAACTGTTCTCTTGTTCTCAGCTGCTAATGTTTTACCTGTGTCAGAAGGGTACTATCATTAAATAGGAGCAATTACAAGCAAAACTAAAAACAGTTAGTTAAGAAGTACTCATCTTTCTTTCAGGCAAATGCTCTTTTGAGAACCAAAACGAACAATGGCCTGTCTTACAATGACAAATGTGGAAGGTACAGCAACTTCTACTGTCCAACAGAATGGTGACATCCATGGGAGTACCAGTGCACCCAAGCAGACAGAACCATTGCTTCAGGTGTACCTTTATCATTCTCCTGGGAAGACAGGAGGAGATTACCTTCAGTTTCCAGCTGGAGAGTATGTGGCAGAAGAGATTTGCACTGTAGCCTGTAAAGCCTGTGGTAAGTGTGTGTGTGTGTGTGTGTGTGTGTGTGTGTGTATCAGTTTTCATAATGAGTGAAATTTAACTTAATGGAATAAAGTTTTCAGTAGTGAAAAGCTCATAAAAATGGCAACGTTTTAATTTAAATGCTAATCTCTCTGTTCTTTCAGAAGTAATCAGTATTAGAATTAACAGCAGGCTGCAAAACTGTTCCTGTTGGAATGTTGTGAAACAGAACATAATCTAGTGCTTGCCACCTTTTTTCAAGTAATTTGAGGGTATATATTATTTACCCGTGAGTCTCCTTTCATCCATCTTAGATATGGTTTTGAAAGCTAAATCAGACCAGGAGCTGGAAATAGCTTGAATTACTTTCTCATAAAACCCTGCAAAGACAGATTAGTCATGAAGGTTATGCATATATTATTCTGTGAGCTTGTCTTTTGATTCCTGTACTGCTTTAAATATGGTTTTAATTGGTTCACTTCTGGAAGTGATCTGTCATTTTTTTCAGTCTGTTGAAAGTCTTGTACTGAGTTACATGCTGTGTAATGTGTATACATTTGCTTGTATATACTGATTTCACAAAGATTGTAACAGGTGTAAGCCCTGTTTCCTTGGAGTTACAGAATCACTGAATGTTAGGGGTTGGAAGGGACTTAGAAGGTCATCTAGTCCAACCCCCCTGCCAGAGCAGGATCCCCTAGACCAAGTCATAAAGTATCTTCCCTGACTGGAATCGAACCCAGGTGTGGCGGTGAGAGCTGAACCCTAACCACTACACCACCATGTCACCCCCGGCTCTTTAGACTGCTCAGATCTGACTAAGATCTGGGTTTCTAAAGTTCCTTGTCATGTAATATGAGAGCTTTAGGCAGGTAGGCATATATAATGAGCAGCAGAAGCACTCGCTCCCTGGGATTAATTCTAGGATACCGTGAGAAAGTAGTATGGTATTCACAGTTGTGCGAAGCTTTGGCTGTGTAAGATTCTGCTGCTCTAATGACCTTGATGATTTGACAGATGAAGCTGGGAGTGTTCTTGAAGTTAAAGTATCTTTTCAATGGTGACTCAAAACAAGTTCTTCCACCTTGTCCCCAGAGTTGTATAGTCTTCTTCCAGCAGTAGAAAGGGGGGGAAAAATAGGTATTGTCTTCCTGCTTTGGAAAATATGCCCTTGCTTATTTTTGTAATAACAATAGATTAGAGAGCAGCTCTGGAAAAAGAGACCTGGGGGTCCTGGTGGACAGGTGGAGGACCATGAGCCAACAATGCGCACTTGCATTGGCCAAGAAGCCCAATGGCATCCTGGGATGCATTAGGAGAAGTGTGGCCACCAGGTCAAGGGAGGTTCTCCTCCACCTCTACTCTGCACTGGTGAGACCCCACCTCGAGTACTGTGTCCAGTTTTGGACACCCCA